>JBAMJV010009505.1:0-37175 GCA_037951105.1 Echinarachnius parma
CAACAAATAATAAGTTCAGAAGTAAAAAATAACAGTTTATGCTTCTTGCGTCTCAATGATTTTATAATCATTGTAAAGCATGTTTTATACTCTTTCAGGATATGTAGGTTTTATTTTGTTGCGTTGGATAATCGGGTCAGGAGCCAAGACAATACCACTCAGGTACAAATTAAGAACAACTAAAATGCGAACGAGCATTCCTATTGGATGGTACGAAGGGGTGTGTTTGAAGCGGGCCAGTGATTGGCCTCATTCAAATAACGCAATACCAGGCTCCCCCTCGTAAACGCGCTGTGCGGGGAAAGAGAAATTCTCCCTCTCCCTCTCTCTTCATCGCGGGACGTGCAGAATCTGCGTGATGCTGAATCAACCAATCAACGGGCTGGATTGCCGCTGAAAGCCAACAATATGATATTTTATTTTGTCCTTTGCTGGTCTTTGTTGGCTCCTGACCCGATTAAGAAATAAACGGCTTCAAAATTGACATATTTATAAAGTGTATTAAATTACCTTTCATATGGTATAAATATGAAGGAGACGCAAGTACATTTTGTATGTTTTCAAGCCGAATGAAAAAGAACTTTCAAAAACGAATTTTGTCAAGTTATTACACTTGATTTTCATCTTTTTGTCGTTGTTGAATTAAAAATATAATTATATGGAAGCAAAGAATGACATATTTTCTACAATGTCATATATCACATTGTACAATAGGTTATTGGAAACTGAAGTTATCGCATTTTTAAAATGATGTATCTCCAGCCGAGTACTATTCGGGAGAGAAAGTTCGATAGGTGGAATCTGAATAAAACGAGCGTTTTAGCCTCATTAAAACATGCTTTGCTCTATGACTGCATAGTCATAATTATTATTAAATGGTTTAGCTTGCGGAGCGCACATAAAACAAAATGCAATTTAGATTGAAAGTTGTTCTTAATGGACGCGGGAGCAAAGCCATTTTGAGAGTGACCCCCCCCCCCCCCCCCCCCCCCCCACCTCCCCTGGATTAGTCATAGCATCAGGAGTTACCTATGATGTAGTTCGTTTTGTATTTTTCTAAAACAAACAGGCCAATTTTGAAATCAGATATTTTTTTATACAGAACAAAATGCACACAACGAATGGATTATACGAATACTAAACGTTAATTTCCATCTATATACCGTGATTCAGAAGCCACTATGCCTTTTTAAAAATGACAACACGATGTTGTGTCTACTATATTGTGGATTATACAAACGTTAATTTCCTTTGATATACTTTGTGTTTTAGAAGTACTATAGGTATCCCTTATAACAATTTTAAAACTACAACACGAAGGTGTGTCTGTTTTAAATGTAATGTTACAGCATTATATCATGAAGTAAGTGCCCAGCAAGTGTCTACATGTTATTTGTATCCACACAAAAGTTGCAGACATTATATACAAACCGATATCTATCAGAGTAGAAAACAAGGACGAACGAGAGAAGAGGTAGTCAGTGGCGAGGATTTTTTAAAGGGGGGGGGGGGGGTTATTTTGTAAAAAAATTAAAGCCGAGACCAAGTACCTTCAACATTTTCGAGACCAAGACCAAGTACCTTCAAAGTTGAAAACCCCTCTCAGTGGGGTGGTGGGGGTGGGGGGGGGGGGGGGGGGGGGGGTGGGGGGGGGGGGGGGTATCCGTCAATTTTTTTCAAAATTTTTTTCAAAATATTTGAAAACCATTCTCAGTAGGGGGGGGGGGGGTATTCTTTAAAAAAATTCAAAGCCGAGACCAAGTACTTTCAATATTTTCGAGACCGAGACCAAGTACTTTCGAAATTTTCGAGACCGAGACCAAGTATTTTCAAAATTTTCGAGTTCGAGACCAGAAATCTTCGAAAAATGTTGGGGCCAAGACCGGATTTTACTCGGTCGAGACCAGGTTTTAGTTGGTCGAGACCAGGTTTTAGTCGGTTGAGACCAGGTTTTAGACGGTCGAGACCACTTAAAAGTAGTCTCGATACCGGCTAAAATTGGAAAAGGGGGAGGTTCAAACCCCCCAAAACAGACAGTTTTTGGTCAAAGGGGGGGGGGGGGGGGGGGCGGGGTGTGGGTTGAACCCCCCACCCCCCCGGGTACGCCTATAATGTATGTATGTATGTATGTATGCATGTATGTATGTATGTATGTATGTGTGTATGTATGTATGTATGTATGTATGTATGTGTGCTATGTACCTGTTTGTGTGTATGTGTGTATGTATGTATGTATGTATGTGTGTATGTGTGTATGTATGTATGTATGTATGTATGTATGTATGTATGTATGTATGTATGTTTGTATGCATGTATGTATGTTTGTATGTATGTATGTATGTATGTATGTGTGTGTATTTATGTATGTATTTGTGTATGTCTATGATGTAGGACTATCAATTCCCGGTCAATTTCGCAATTAAAAAAAATCGAATGCCACTGGAAACATCATGTCTTTATATAAAACGTGGAATATATTTGTCTCATGAAAACCCTGTATCAATGTCTGTTGACATGCCGTTATAAAACACGGAATATATCCGTCTCAAGAGAACCCTGTATCAAATGGGGATAAAATGTCTGTCGGCGATTTGCAATTCCTATAAACTTGACGTAGCTACAAGTGATTAAAGGAAGAACAATAAAGCCTCACATTAATTTGAACAAATATCTTAATTGAAAATTTAAAAGCAGAACTGTCACAAATAAAGAAATATAATATGCCCCAACCCCTCCCCTAAAAAGGGAAAAGCTGCGCCCCTGCGTATGATGATGTTCTACTGTATTCTGTACCAGTAATAACCCTGCCACAGAAGTCTGATCGTACAAATCACATCACATGTTTTCTAATTCCAATGATACAGCGATGTGCAACATATTGGTTATTAAATCAAATTGCAAGACGAATAAGGTTTATAATAAAATATTATTAAAAAAAGACCTACATTATTAATTATGCGTCGGAAGTGTTCATTAAGGGATGTGAAAATCAGTATTAATTGTAGCAATTTGTTTTCTAATTGTTTTTCTCGTTAAATTAGGTCAAATGTGAAAGTTATTATTTAAATATTTGTCCGTGCATATATTGTATGTTGCATATTATACGATATTTGTGTGTGTCGTAACAGTTCAAACTTCAATTGTTTGCATGATAGTTCGTTTCAATGTTGTGTGGGGATTACTTTGCGTTACCTTTAGTAATCTATATTGAAACCAAAATCATATTTTTTTTTAATTCCGTGAAAATGTTTACTTTGTCATATGGCGAGAAAAAACCTTACCATGACATAATGCAATATAACTATTATGTGATAATATCAACACAAGAACGGGGGCGCCTATCCGTTCTCTCTTATAAACACATAAACAATATAATCTCTAGATTAATCTCTCTGTTGTCAGCAACATGTAACACTTATAATTCACTTTCATAATGAAGTCGGAGAGTTGTATGCAACTCAATTAATTTTATTTTGATTTCCGAAAATATGCGCTATGGATATCCCATTGAATCTAAATCCTAATAGAGTAGGACATAATGTAACTACTATAATGTAATAATAGACATCTGATGGCGCTATTCCGAATTTGCAGACATAGTCATAATTATCATTATACGGTTTAGCTTGCAGAGCCATTTAGATTAAAATGTGTCTCAATGGACGCGGGAGCGTAGCCAGTCATGTTGAAAGAAATATGTAGTACCCCATCCTCTCCCCTTAAAGGTATAGACCAGTTTTGGAAACGCCCCCCTCTCAAAAAATGAAATGGAAGCTCTTATTACCAATCATATGAAAGAATATGTTTTGACTAATACGTGATGATACAAATTTTGCCTGGAAACCGCCTACTAATTGATATATTTGGTAAATTATCATATCGATCCGGCCTGGATAGATATCGCGACGGTTGATAAACAGCCACATGCTATGCGTGTAAATCCTATGGCAAATGCGCACATGGTAATTCGCCCAAGCAAATCGCTCGAACGAGCGTACGAATATGGCCAGCGCAGACGGGCCAAGCTGACGGTGAATTTAGGCTCAATGTCAGCGGCTTTCATTAACGTTTTTACTGATTTTTCTGCATTTGACGATAATACGGTTCAGATTTTTCCACACACGCTCCTTTTTATGTTATTTCAATCATACTAATCAATTAGTTTGACCAGTAAAGCTATTTCCCACTACTGGCCTTTCCCTTTAACAAATTAAACGCTACGCGGCCTCTGGAGGCGATGATAGTCTAATGTCTAATTATAGCTATCAACCTGCCACATAAGTGTGATCGTAATACACCACCTGTATTTGAAATGCCAATGATAAAAAGGTGTGCAATATTTTGGTTTTAAAGTCAATCAAATTGTTTATATAAACATGACCTACATTTTAGGCGTCGGAAGTTTATAGGGGAGATGACAAATTTAAATTAATTTGAGCAATTCGTAGCTTGATTTCCTTGTCAAATGCCCCCGAAACAAAGTTGCCTGCACCTTATGTCCGACGCCACTGTTGAGCCGGAATGTAAACAAGTAGATTTGCCTCACCCTGTTTTTAATGTCGCTCTGCAGGTTTTCGATACCGACGATCGTACTCTTACTGGCTTTAGTGATATAGATCTTCCCGTCACTAAAGTAGGGTTGTAGAAGTTGGTGTCTTACAACGGCGGGGTATCTCGGGTTAGATCGCCTCTGCTCATCTAAACCACCTGTAGCAGAAATCCCAACGATGTCCAACGCAAGGGTGTGCAATGTATGCTTCTGTTTGAGGGTATGTGGTTTATATCTTGTGATAAGCCTGATGAAAGGTTTATATGAAAGTGGTGCCGACTCTGCTGCGAACCGTATCACGTGTTCAAACTCAACGACCCTTTCGCTGCTGTTGAGTAAACTAAACTTTTCTTCTAACTCATGCTGTGTGAGAGTTGCAAGATAGACCCCGGCACAATGCTCCTGTGCCAACTTGTGGTAAAACTCACAACAAGTTACGGTAGGTGTTAAGGGTTCGTCTGAATCTGTATCAAATGTATGCAGCAGACCTACATGGACACCAATGCGGAACTCTTGTTGGCATCCATCGAACTCTTCCTTATTAATGATCAACTGATTACTGTCTTCTAACAACGTTTCATTGGCTACTTTCCCGATGGCTGCCATAACGGCTCTGAGATTTTTCGTTGAGTAGTCGGTGGCACTCCTCAGGGAGGTTTTCTTTGCTATTGCATGTGCTGCAAGATACACGAGGAAGCATTCCATCATGTTGCTTACAGTTTCAACATGTACGAAGTGGTCACCTTCCCACAGGGTGCACAGTACCATGCAGAAGAACGGAATTTGTATCAAAGAAAACAGATTGTACTGATTTTTGATATAATCCAACAAACGAAGTCCTTTCGGAGGATCGGCAATAAAGTATTTGCCAATATATTGTTTTCTCTCCTCTTCCCCAATCTCATCTAGCTCCATAACGGCGTACACCTTTGATAGTTCATCCGTTTCGAAATGGCTTGCCAGATTAGGACGAGTTGACACAAGGACACGGCAGTCGGGGAATTGTTGATTGAGCATCATGTCTATGAGAGACGTTGGAGAGTCAGGAGAATGAATGGTACGACCGAACTCATCGTAGCCATCCAGTAAGATGCAGCATCGTTCTCCATTGTTGGTAATGAAGCTTTCAATTTCTTCTTTGGTGACGCCCTTAAACTGTTGCAGCAGCTTGGTTCTGATTGCTTCTCCAAGTGAACAGTCCCTCTTCATTTCCCGGAATTTCAACCAGAACAAGAGAGTAAACCGATGTCTCAGCGGCGAATCTTCATTGACAGCCCAGTCATGTGCGAGCTTGGCCAGAGAGGTGGTTTTACCTAAACCAGGTGCGCCTAAAAGAGCGATGCGAGGAGGACATTTTCCATCAACTTTTGTTTCAAAGATATCGTCAATGGATCCCACCAAGTCCTCTTTCGAAATACGCTGACCTCTGTCTGACCACTGTTTCTTGTGCATACTTATTTTGGTATGCAAATCTTCAAAGTCAGTTGTCTTCCTTGCATGGCCGGGCTGTAGTTGTATTCGAGCTGTTCTTGAGTAGTGATCAACCAGCCTTTGCTGACACTCCCGAACCGTCATATTTGCAGAAATGCGCTTTGACATGAAGCCTACAAAGAAACAAAAGACAAAGATGTGTCCTCTACATGTACTCGTTATGCTCAGATCCATAGCTACGGGGGCTGGGCGTGGGTTTGTTGACAACAAAAAAATAAGGACAATGTTTGTTACGTCCCGTTGAAAGTTTAAAAGCTATTATCATAGCATACACCTACACAGTTGGGCAATGACTATAATAGTAATATCAAAACTGATTACGATATTAAGTAAGTTTAAGAAAGATTTTAATCTACTATTGTAGTCATTAAGTTAAACATTAGACGATAATTCGTATTTTTAGAGGGGGAATACTAATAATAAGATATTATTTGGAAATTGAGCGCTTTATATACTGTATGTGTTACAATGGTATGGAGAAGTCATACATAAGGTTACTTATTGAACTTCATGACATACGCATTTAGGTTATTATGAGCGAAAATTCAAATTAACTAGCTCGAGAAAATAACTACATACAAAATCATACACATTTTTAAAATCTTGATATTTTTCAGGTGCCAACACTGTTGTATATAGCAGTACATAATTAGACAATTTATAAACTGTATATTATGTATAACAATCGTGTTTACCTCCAAGATGATCACCTGTAGTATTTGTAAATTTAAATCCAAATCAAATTTCATCTCAATGTCAACATAGCGAGTAGAGCATAAAACTTAAAGGGATAGTTGAGTTCTGGTAAAGAGAGTATAGTTTTGGTCAAACTGAATTTTATTAACCAACACCTGCACCATTACATTGCATCATTACAAATGACTAAGTAAAAAGCCTGTTATCATTCACAAAGAGCCGTTCAAACTCAAGAGGGCGTTTTCTAAAAACTCATTGGTTTCAATCATTTTAAATAAAATATTGTGCATGTGATGGTTCGTAAAAATAGTGATTAGCTAGAGTGATAATCATCAACTATTAAAACACTTCTTTTGACAATTTTTGAAAAGAGGAAGCATTTAAAACAAAAAAATTAAGGTTGGTTCAAAATTATCTCATAAATAATTGTGGGGCCCCACAATAATTACAAATGGTTACGTTAATGGATATTTCAGCCGTTTCTGAACCGATATTGATCAAATAAAGTTTATTCTGTCATTACAATATTATGCTCTTTCAAATTTTACACTCAGTTTTTCATTATCTCACAAACAAATTATTATGTGTAGCACCCTCTATACCAAAACTCAACTATCCCTTTATGTTTGTTAGTGGCAACTCAAATACACATACACACTGAATTATTTTGCAATATTGAGGGCATCAGTATAACAATTAATACCTTCTAGCGGCGTCAATGGTTTCCCTGGAGTCGATCCTGCGATGAGGGTTAGGAGCCTATCCTTGGTGGCGAACTCCTCTCTGTTCCTCCACGCCATCAGCATATGTTCGCAGGCTCCCTTGAAGTCATGCTTGTTATCATGCTGCTTCCAGTTCTTAAGTTCCTGCAGATGGAATCCCAGTCTCTGGCCAATATCTAGGAACTGGTCGTGTGGTATGTCTCGGGCAAGAGCAAGGATCTGCTCTTCTGAAACCCTGATGATGTACAAATAGTTTGTTTGTATTAGTATTTCTTAAAGCCCCCTAAACTGTATACCATCCCTGAAAGGGATCTACACTGTTGGTCATAAAGTTGGAATATTTTTGTTTAAATCAAACTTCATTTTCCCCCCTATTTTTGCGCCTAATGAACCATTTTAGAGTGACAATAGTGATTTAATAATGTTTCCAAACTACCAATACATACATTTGCATTAATTAATTTAGCCTTTTGTTTTGAGCTTTGAAAGGCATGACCTTTGATGATTGGCCTCTTTCCCTCTCCAAAGCGTATGTCCAACATGTCATCATTATGTGTCATTTCTCAGAGTTGGCTGTACAATTTTCAACCAAAATTGGCACAGAGGCTCTCTAGGCCATACTCCGTCCAACGCCATTGGTTACACGCCAAACGATGCTTGTGCTCCACCAGGAAGGGGTGTCAACAAGCAATGTCCACTATTTCGTTGGAACATCGCAGTTTACGTGCTTTAAAATTCTCAGACGTCATCAAGAGAAGGGTCAATTAAAGCTACGGGAATCTCTAGGACTTCCACGATTGACCACCAGGATATAATTATTGCAAATTGCTTAACCTGTGCTGTAGACACCGGAAATTCCAAAAATGGAGCCTTCGCCGTCTATGAAGAAGACACTATGGAATTAACGCATTTCGCCAACCTGTACGTCCGAGATCGCTCTAACATGGTCACCGAGAAAGACAAACTGCGAAGTGTCCACTGCAAACCATGCAACGGAGATTTACCGGAAGTCCCTGATCTAGGGAGCCCAGAAGATTGCCGCCTAGACACTAGTGATATGTCATCTTAATGGGTACGAGCCATAACATGTTGACCGAGCAGATGGAAGACAAAGGGTTCGTCGATTAAGTGACGAGAAGCTCCAAGATGTCTGCATTCAAAAACGACTTGAGGTTGTTACGGCCCAACGGTGCACCGCGGTGGTAAGATGGCATATCACAAGTGTCCAGGCGGCGATCTTCTGTACTCCCTAAGTCCAGGGACGTCCGGTAAATCTTGGTTGCATGGTATGGGGTGGACACTTGGTAGTTTGTTTTGCTTGGTGACCATGTTAGAGTGATCTCTGATCTACAGTTTGGCGGAAGGCGTTGATTTCATAGTGTTTTCATAGTTGGCGAAGGCTCCATGTTGGCATTTCCGGTTTCTACTGCACAAGTTAAGCAATTTGCGATAATTTATTCTGGTGGTCAATCGTGGACGTCCTAGAGATTCCCGTAGCTTTAATTGAACCGATTTTCTATGACGTCTGAGGATTTTACAGACCGTAAACTGCGATATGTTTCAACGAAATATTGGACATTGCTTGTTGACACCCTTCCTGGTGGTGCACAAGCATCGTTTCGCATGTATGGACTAGAGAGCCTCTGTGCAAATTTTGGTTGAAAATTGTACAGCCAAGTCTGATAAATTATCCATAACGATGACTTGTTGGACATACGCTATGGAGAGGGAAAGGGCCAATCGTCAAAGGCCCTGCCTTTCAAAGCTGAAAACAAAAGGCTAAACTAAATAGTGCAAATTCATGCAACCATTTATTGTACATTGGTAGTTTGGATACATTATAAAATCATTAGTTTAAGTCTAAAATGGTTCATTACGCGCAAACATAGAGACAAAGTATGAAGTTGGATCTAAACAATAAATATTCCAGCTTTATGACCAACAGTGTAGTAACATTATCAAAATCCGCAAATCTTACTTAGAACTAATAATGATGCTCTCATACCTTGTTGTATTCGTATTACCAAAATAAGCATGGAACAGGATTCGGTTATTCGAATTTCCCTCTCGTTAAATAAATATTTACGATCGAAATGTTGGTATTTGTTTTAATTATCTACTGGAAAGTTATAACTGTGTACAAAGTCAGTGCAATGAGTAAGCGAATATCACTCAGAAAGTTCGTTAATTTCTTGGCCATATAATGTATATTTAACAAAATGTTCACACATTAGTAATTCATGTCAGTGGACGTAACAGATCGTGTTATGTTTCGTTAAAATAATGATTAAATGTGCGATTTAAAAACCGCTTGTTGAAAAGTGAGCATAATTATGTTTATATTTTTTTCTAAAATCATCGATTGAATGTGGTATTCCACATTTATTCCAACGAGTATATTATTGATAATTTAGCTATTTCCGAACCGATAGTGATTAAAGAAAATTAATTCTGTCATTTATATTGTATGCTCCTTTAAAAGTTACACTCAATTTTATATTACCTCACGAGAATAATTTTTTGAAGCGCCTTCTATACCAAAACTGAAATATTCATTCAAAATAAAACTGGTACCAATACGCATTATGAAATACCCCAAATTCGTGCATTTCGAGTTGACATTAAACAAACAAAAAACGTTTATAAAGACTTCAAGTACACATATACAAATTTATTTGTAGCCTTTCATTGAAAGGAACCTTATTTTCACGTTTCGCAAACATTTGTATGAGATTTTTACCATTTTTATCATCTCTGTGAACATATAATCATAAACAGAGAAATATGCACCCTTTGTTTTTGTTCGCGAGCACATGCAACTATTGACCCCTTTTAACAAATATTTTGTTTGCGAACACATGCGAAAATGGTGCCGTTTTCGCGTATTTTTGAACGACCATATGCCTACACATGGACAATGACAAGGTGCAGTAACAGCACATAGGTCACAAATGCTCAGATTTTGGATACGGCGCCCGTACGATACCACTTTTTGGTGAAATCTTGCAGGAATCTTGCGGCGCCCGCAAGGGTGCCGTGGCTATCGTGCGATCATGCCGACATGTAAAACGGATTAACGCGATTACACTGTTCCAAATCACCTTTCTGGAAGCGCTTCAGCCATGTTTCCTCTGGACGTGTATGATATCCTGTGAAAGGGAAAAGATAAGGGACAGCATGAACTTAAAGGGGCTATGTAATGCGAATACATGTTGACTTCTATTTATCTGTATTAATGTATACATCAAATATTTGTAAACTGTTTATTAAACCAAGGTATGTTTTGTTGTTTTTAAAATGTTTTTGCAATCATTTTGTTTATCTTGCTATGGCAAGCCTAAGCCCCACCTCTTAAAAAACTCTCTAGAGTGAAATTCTGTATTATGACCTCATCTGTCAATCAAAACTCAGTTACTTGTAAGATGAAAAACGCACTTTCGCCCAGGCTGAGCGCCTGCTTACAACAGAGTATCACATCTTTGAATACTCTTCCAATCCAAACAATTTCAATTTCACTAGCAGTTGATACATGTATGTCAGAAAAACTCAACTATCATAAGGACAAGAAAAGCACTAATAAGCTATTGACATCACTGGTCAGCTTACATTAGATGGACAAGGAGAAGGACAAAAAGAATATGCCCACAATAGCATGCCCTGCTTGCTTCCATACAATAGCTTGTCAGTGCCTTTCTTGTCATAATGATGGTTGGGCTTTTCTCACATAGCATCTGCTATTGAAATTGAAAGTGTGTTAGTTGGTAGTGTATTCAACATGTGATAATATTGTGAGCAGACGATCAGCTTTGATGAAAGTGCATTGTTCATTTTACAAGTAACCGAGTTGTGATTGACAGATGAGGTCACTTGCAGAATTTAACTCTGGAGATATTTTTTGTGGGTGTTCCCAAGTTGTATTTTCAAGTTGACTTATTATTTCATTGACTTTTCCATTGAAACAAATATTATTATAATTGGAATCTACGTGAAAAACTATTCGTGATAGGCAAACAAATGTTTTTAATGTGATTTCCATGACATAGAACCTTTATACGAATATGCCACATCATATAACTACTGTATGATTCAATATCATGCGATGTGCTTTGGACATTGGTTGGAATAAAATCTTGTAAATATACACAGTCATATCAATTGTGGACATACACGCGCAATTATAATTGAAATGCGCTTACACGGAATGATATGATATGGAATTAAATTGAATTAAACGATATGAAATGCATTTAGTTTCTATATATTCAATTACATATAGGTATAATCTATGAGGAAAGTCCAACGCGATTTTCTCAACGAATGCTAAATTGATTCTTCTGGATAATCATCACTATGGGACTGGGGCTAAAGCGATTTGCTTCACAAATCAAAATTGTTACAATTCGTCTCGAAATTGTTACTCTGTTACTGGGGCCCGCAAGGCCATTTTCTCCATAATTATGCAAATGAATGCAATTCGTAAAACGTCATTATAAGAATGGGGTCATGGTCAGATACTTCACGCGGTGACGACTTGTCACGTGATCAATCAATGTCTTCTTTGGTGTAACTCCCGATATTGGGATTGAATTCAAGATCCTATCCAGGGTTATGCGAGTTGACCATAGGCGTAGGAGGCGGGAGGCCGAGGGGCTTCAGACCCCCCCCCCCCCCCCCCTCGCCCTCACCCCCTGGCCACCCCACCCCCTTGAGCTTTCAGAACGGCCGTACTCGGGCAAAAGGTAGTTCAATATCGAGCAAAACATGTCCTATTCGGGCAAAACATGTTATATTCGGGCAAATCCGTGTAACATTCGGGCAAGTCCGTATTATATTTGTGAAAATCCGTGTCATATTCGGGCAAGTCCGTTTCATATTCGGGCAAATCCGTGTCATATTCGGGCAAAATAAAATCCTTTTCGGGGAAAACTCATGTCACATTCTGTCAAAGTCATGTTATACATTCGGGCAAACTAATGTCATATAGAGCAAAACAACGTTATTCGGGAGCAAAACCGTCCCATAATCGAGCAAAATCATATTAATATTGGACTTCACCATAAACAAACATTATTTGCGGGCATCAAAGAGTCGAAGTCCTTTTTCGTTTGCTTGTTAAATGAGAAATGGGGAGGATAATTATAGGGGCAAAATACCTCACCCCTGCGTTCCTACGCCCAGGAGGTTATCGTTAAAGGACCTAAAGAATAAAACGTACTTTGGCACTTATTCCATAGTTGATGACTTGTAAAATAGGTCTGCCGAAAAAAAATCAATGAAAATAAACACAGTAGTGATTTAAGACCCACCCACATTTAGGGTCCAGAATCGGCAGCGTGATTGACATGTGATTGACAATTCATTGGCTTACGTCATGACGCGTCATCTACAGAATTCAGTTCATTAGTCCGTACTTTAGATGACGTCACATTTTGGCGATTAAAAAGGGGCGTTCCCAGGACAATTAGATATTTACTAATTACCCCAAAATGTATTGATTTCATGAGAAATGACTGCCAAATTATTTTTCTTCAGGAAAAATTACATATAGAGAACCGAATTGTGAAAAGTAGGCCATTTAGACGCTATAGGTCCTTTAAAGAGGTTGAAAATAACCTCCTATTTTGCGGCGTTCGTGTACATGTTCAGCAAATTATATTCTTATTACAGTGCTATAAACTGCTTATAACCATTGTGTTAACAGCACCGCATCTCTCATCTTGTTCAGTCTATGTTATTGCTTAATCGCTTTATAATAGTGAACACTCAGTGATAACATGTTGATCCATATATGGTTGTTACAATATTAATGGTTGATGTATTAAAGTTAATGATATCATTGACCGTTGAATTCATTTGGTTAAAAGTTAGGGCAAAATATTGTATTGTCTGTACACAATACAATCATGGCCCAAATAAAACGGAACGGGTTTTTTTTAAATGTATAATAACATGGGGACAGCACGATTGGTTTCACAAGATGAGGAATCTTTCATCGAGATAATTATACCAAGATCAACAATTTGGGATAGGTAGTTTTCGTTCAAGATCGCGCTTCGTGACACAATGTTGGGGTTTACATATTGTCCAATTTTAAGAGAACTATATGGCAGGAACATCGTCTCTTTCGCCTGCAATTCATAATTTGCCAGAAAATGCACATACATGACGGGGATGAGTTTATTTTCACGTTAATTGGATGTTTTTGGCTGAGATATGAGCGAAAATGCAAAGTGTATTATGTACTAACTCATTGAACTTACTTTCTACACTGCTTAAATTATCCCGTATACAATTCAATATATGCTGAACACTTGAATCGTAAATATCTTTTGAACAAAGTGGAAATTTGAAAATCCGAATCCGGTCGGTCCCGTGCATTTATGGTTAATATGAATAGGATAAGGTATGAGAGAACCACAAAGAGTTCAAGTAATATGATTTGGACAATGTTACTAAGTCCCTTTAACAATTTGAGAGACAAATCCTCAACCATTTCGAAAATATACAAAATAATGTTTTTAAATAGTTGTTAATTAATTATCTCTATATTGAATCATTATTTTAGCAAGTTATACAAAATAGTTCAAACCAATATGTTTTTAGAAAGCGCCCTCTTGTGACAAAAGACTGCTTTAAAAAAAATACATGTAGCAGCATTTTTATATAGCCGTTTGTGAGTTGTATACGTTTTGGACATGGTGGAATTACAACAAATAATTTGTAATGATATTGTTTAAGTTTTGATAATTAACTTTTAGTTTGACCGATACCACCCCTTTAACTGCCGATGTTTGGATTGGATTCGAGATTCTTTCCAGGATTGCGAAAGATGACAGACCAGCCTAGACTGATTGAACAAACCTAGATCGATAAATCGATCGTTTTTATGGCCTTTTTACATTTAATTGCAATATTTTACTGGCGGCCGATATTGCAGTTAAATGTAAAAGAGGCCATAAACACGATATATTTGTCGATCTACAATAAACCTTATTACAATGCTGTTCATACTGTTTACGGGAACATGGTTTTCTTCAAAATAACTATATTTGTATTACAATAAACATGTGATAACAACGACGCACCTCCTGTATTATCAGTTTATCTTATTGCTTAATTGCTTTCTGTCGGCGATAAAATGTTGATCCATAAATCTTTGTTACAGTTTTAATGGTTGATGTATTAAAGTTTATGATATCATTGACCCTTGCCTTCATTTTGATATAAATCTCGGGTAACATATCAAATTGACTTTACATTATACAATCATGGCCCATCACGGCCCATCATGGCCCATCACGGCCCATCATGGCCCATCATGGCCCATCATGGCCCATCACGGCCCATCATGGCCCATCACGGCCCATCATGGCCCATCATGGCCCATCACGGCCCAAATAAAGCGGAATGGAATGTGGCCCATCATGGCCCAAATAAAGCGGAATGGGATGTGGCCGATCACGGCCCAAATAAAGCGGAATGGGATGTTTATCATATCATGGTAACTCAACGAATGGTACTTTCACTAGTTAGGGAATATTCCATCGAGAAAATCAATAATGAAAGGGATAGTTGAGGTTTGGTAAAGAGAGTACAATGTTGGTCAAACTAAAACAAAAACCTACACCATTACATTACAAACTAATAGTTATAACCCCCCCCCCCCCCCCCCTGCCCCACAGGATCGACGCCCCTGCAGGGTTGTGTGAGGTGACAGACCAGCCTAGACCGGATAGAACAAACCTTATAACAGTGCTTTACTGCTTACAGGAACCTGGTTTATTTATAATAACTATTAACTATAGGTATATTACCTACAATAAATATGTGTCAACAGCGCCGCGCCTCTCGTATTATCAGTTTATTTTTCTATAGTCAAAACTCGGCGATACAATAATGATCCATAAACGGTTGTTAAAATATTAATGGTTGATGTAATTGATACTATTGACCGTTTAATTTAATTTGGTATTAAGTGCGGGCAAAATATTGAATTGTCTGTACAGTATACAATTATGGCCCAAATAAAACGGAAAGGGGCGTTTCTCATACCATGGGAACAGAACGGCTGGTTTTGTTAAATGGGGAATCTTTCATCGAGAAATGTTACCAACATCAGCAATTTTGGTTAAGTCGTTTCTGTTCAAAATCTCACTTCATGCTACAAATGTTAGGGTTAAAATGTTGTCGAATTTCGAGAGAACAATGGAAGGAAAATCTTCTTTCTCGCTTGCCATAGTGACCGTTCTTTACATACTTAGCCAGAGGATGTACATTTATTAAGGGGGTTAAGCATGCACGCAGGCGAGAGGGGCTTTTTTCGGCAACAGTTACGTCGGAATTTGACAGTTTTGTTTTCCCACTTCTAATTTAACCAATTGTTTTGTTTTTCTATGTAAATAAAAGCATGTCCCATTCCATTGTATGTGGGCCATTACGCATATTTATTGCATGGGAACATAGTTATGATTAGAGAGACTCTAGTTAGTAGACAGAACACACACATGGAGCCAAGAAATACAATATTACATCATTGCATTTTCTTGACATGTGGTAAATTCTGAATCTTATATGTTGTTAAATGCAGGAATATCAGTTGAAAGTTCCATGCGCGCCACTAGCTGACATTGGACAAAATTTCCCAGCTCTTTCTCCTGCATTTCCCTGTGTCTTAGTAAACGATAGTTACCTATTTTGTACATGATAACAGATAAGTAATGATACATAATTTCATATGGTAAAGGTGATAAGAGCGTATTTTGGGAGAATGTGGGGCGTTTTGCAATACTGCTATTTACATTTAAGATTCGAGCACAAACATATACTTACTGTATTGGGTGAAAAGTCCGGACAGTGATTGTCGCCCTGATGTGGTTTGAATTTAAGGTAGATGCAGATCGATGTATTCTGTTAAAGATCAAGGAGAAAATAAATATATTATGCAGATCATCGACAATGGGTTATATTTAAGATCAAATCCTGTTTACAGAGTGATATAATGTATTTAAATAAACAGATTTTGGATGAAAAATACTTTCTTTACAATATTTATTCCCATGGCGCATTTTATATATGGCAGCTGATGATGATTTGTTCCTCATCTAATTAAACCATTGTTTTATGTTCTCCTGTTATTAGAAGTATCCCGTTTCATGGGCCACTCTGTATATTTCATTCTTGAATGGAAACAATGTGCTGTCGTTTATACACATAATTGAAACGATGGATTTTCAACGAATTTCAACAATTTAAGGAAACAATAATAACGTCTCAACTTTGTCGAAAATATACAAAAGACGTTTTTAAATATTTCTTTATTATCTCTATATTTAATCATTATTTTAAAAGTTACAAAAATGGTTCAAACCAATGTGTTTTAAGAGAGCGCCCTATTACGTTTTAACCCGTTGAGGACGAATTGATTTTGGTATAACAGGCATTCTCCATAGACTCAAGAACGAAATATTTCGGGACCAGTCCTCAACGGGTTAATGGCTGCTTTTTGAATGATAACATCATTTCAACTTAGCCGTTTGTAAGTTTGTCTACCTTTCGGGCATGGCGGAATTACAACTGATAGTTTGTAATACTATGGTGCAAATTTTGGTAACTAACTTTCAGTTTGACCGAAACTGTACTATTCCTTTAACTGCCGATGTTAGGATTGGATTCGAGATTCTATCCAGGGTTGTGTGATCGAGGTGACAGACCAGCCTAGACCGGATAGAAAAAAACCTTATAACAGTGCTTTACTGCTTAATTACGGGAACCTGGTTCATTTATAATAACTATATAAATATGACTGTGTTAACCGCGCCGCACCTCTCATATTATCAGTTTGTCTTTCTATAGTAAACACTCGGCGATGCAATAATGATCCATAAACGGTTGTTACAATATTAATGGGTAATGTACTCAAGTTTATGATATCATTGACTGTTGACCTCATTTGGTATAAAGTTCTGGCAAAATATTGAATTGTCTGTACATTATACAATTATGACCCAAATAAAACGGAAAGGGGCGTTTCTCATACCATGGGACCAACTCGACTGGTTCCACTAGATCGGGATTATTAAACGATAACAAATTCCAAGTCAGCAGTTTTGGTTGGGTAGTTTCCGTGCAAGATATTTAGCTTCGTGACACAATGTTGTGGGATTAAAATTTTGTCAAATTTCAAGAGAATTATGGAAGAAAAATCGTCTCTTTCGGCTGCCATAATTATATGAACATTCTTTAGCCGAAGAATGCATAATACAAGGGGGATGAATATGCATGCAGGCGAGGGATCACTTTCCCGACACAATATAGTTAAAATCCCTATAAATGGACATGGTCTGAAACCAACATTGAATATTTGGGGGAAAAGATTCCTCTTCTAATTAAACCAGTTGTTTTGTTCCCCTGTTATAAGAAGTATCCCTATCCATGTTATTTAGGCCGCTCTGTATATTTCATTCTTGAATAAGATCGTAGTGCTGTCGTTTATACTCATAATGAAACAAAAGAGAGCCCAAAATGTATATTTTTGGGGGAATGTGGTCCTGTTGCAATCCCATGCAGTCCATGCAGTCCATGGCGATTTTATGGACATTGCATGGCCAAGTAATGAGCGAAAATGCAAAGTGATAGTCACTAACTCACTGCACTCACTTTGTACACGGTAAGACATACTCCACCTGAGTTTTTCTTATCTGAATACTTCGATCGTACATATCTTTGTAACGAAAGGGAAATTTGAAAAACCGAAACCTGTCACATGATTTTATTGGTAATACGAATACAACAAGGTATGAGGGAACCGCTAGAATGAAAATTTTATTTTGAGGATTTGGACAATGTTACTAAGTCCCTTTAAGCAATTTGCTCCACGAATGCAAATTGTTTAAATTCGTCTAAAATTCTGACTATGGGATTGGGGGCCGCGAAGCGATTTCCTCCAATGCAAGATGGTTGTTATTCATCTAATATTAAACATCGTCATTATGGGACTGGGATAATTGCATAGTTCATCAGATGGTGACGACTTGTCACGGGATCAATAAATTACTTATCCGGTTTAAAGGGATAGTTTAGTTTTGGTTTACATGGCACTTAATTGAGACATAACTAGTTTGTGAGATAATGAGTAACTGAGTGTAATACTTGGAAGAGCATGTGATCTTAAAGTTCAACCTAACTTTATTTGATCAAAGCCGATTCAGAAAGAGCTAAAATATCAATAAATACATCCGATTGGAATAAATGACTGGTCCTTTATAACGCCTTATTTTGTTTTTAAATATACCAAATATGTTTTTTAAATAGTTGTTATTTATCTCTATATTGAATCATTATTTTAACAAGTTATGCAAAATGGTTGAAACCAATATGTTTTTAAAGATCGCCTTTTTGTGTTTTAAAGGCTGCTTTTTTAATGATAACATCATTTTAACCGTTTGTAAGTTTTCTACCTTTCGGACATGGTGGCATTACAACAAATAGTTTGTAATGATATGGTGCAAGTTTTTGTTACTTACCATCTTACATTCCGTTTGACCAAAACTGTACGATCACTTTAACTGCCGATGTTTGAAGTGGATTTGAGATTTTATCCAGGGTTGTGTGAGGTGATTGACTGGATATAATAAACCTTATTCGCATTGTTATATACTGCTTACGGTAACCTGGTTTATTTATAATAACTATATTTGTATTACAATAAATATGACTTCGTTTATAGCATCGCACCTCTCGTATTATCAGTTCGTCTGTCTATGGTAAACACTCGGTGATAACATGTTGAACCATAAATGGTTGTTACAATATTAATGGTTGATGTATTAAAGGGACAGGTCCTCTTTTACAAAACGTCTGAACAGTTTCCAGTTGACGGATGGGGGTGAATGTAACACACACACACACAAATCAGATCGAACAGGCCTGTAATTTGGATTCTACGAATGAAAAACGAATGCGTCCCTCTATCAAACTATATATCGGTCAATAAAAGAGTTTAACTGATTAAGCATCATATTACAACAATATTGTACTTATTATTGTAAAGGTATTGTGAAGCCGACATATGTTAAGGTATGTCACGGAAAAGGAATCTCAAAATTGAAGAATATATAATTACATGTATTCAGTTTAGTTATAACTAGAAAGGAACACAACATTACAAATGACGTAGTAAAGATCATGTTATCATTCAAAAAGAGCCGTTAAAACGTAAGAGGGCGCTCTATAAACACTCATCGGTTTCAACCATTTTGAATAAAATATTGTGCATGTGATGTTTTGTTGAAATAGTGATTAGATAAAGAAATAACCAACAACTATTTAAATACCTATTTTGTAACTTTTTGAAAAGAGGAAGCATTTATTTTTTATTTTTAACGGCTGGTTCAAAATTCTCTAATAAACCTGGGGCCCCAGCTTTGTTACAAATTGTTATATTTATGGATATTTCCGCCGTCTCTGAACCGATTTTGATCAAACAAAGATGATTTTATTATTTAAATACTATGCTCTTTCAAATTTTACACGCAGTTTTTCATTACCTCACACAAAAAATAAGTAGTCTAGCGCCCTCTCTACCAAAACTCAACTATCCCTTTAAGCGAGGTTTGGTTATTTTGTTTAGTATCCGCTCATGCCATTGTTATTTATGCGCGGGTCACGTAGCTAGCGCGTGTCACGTAGGGGTCGCGCATATCGTTGTGGTACTCCGTGTAATCCGTGAACGAACTTTCTCACTGGCGGTGAATACACGTATAATGCACAATTAACCGTTGGACGATGATTTATTAGTTTTAAGTGTATAACTCCACGAAAAGGAGATTTCAAGCCCTAATTCTATTTCAGGCATGCTAATAAATTACATTTTCTTCCATATATGATAATAACCTCGCAACTTTTGAAACTTGGCTTGCAAAAGAGGGGTTATCCCTGTAAAGTTTATGATTGCATTGACCGTTGACTTCATTTGGCATACAGGGTGCCCCCCCCCCCCCCAAAAAAAAAAAAAAAAAAATATATATATATATATATATAAAATAAAATAAAATAAAATAAAACGGAACAGGGCATTTCCCAAAATAAAAAAAATTAATGATTATGTCCATCGGATAGGGTATCTTTTCCAATGAAAAACGATACCAAAAACAGTTATTTTAGTCGTGTAGTTTTTGTTTTAGGGCGCTCTGAGTGACACCATGTCAGGCTCCTATTTTTGTCAATTTTTAATAATAATAATAAATAATAATATCCAATTTTTATATAGCGCTTATCACGATTGATAATCATCTCTAAGCGCTTTACAATTTTATTATTACCCCGGTCATAGGATACAATGCGAACCAGCACACATTGTGTGCACCATCTACCAAGTCAGTGACTGATAAATCGCACTTACTGCCCGTCATATCATCAAACAACCATGCCCATTCTCTCGGCACACAGCTGAATGCAAACTAACAATATAGCGCGTGTATTGCTCGTTAATAAATGCTATGACGGGCAGTAAGTGCAATTTATCAGGCACTGATTTGGTAAAAAATTGACAAAAATGGGAGCTTAACATGGTGTCACTCAGAGCGCCCTAAAACAAAAACTACACGACCAACATTACTGTTCTTGGTATCGTTTCTCATCGGAAAAGAAACCATATCCGATGGACATAATTATGTTGTTACTATATTTTGGGAAGTGCCCAGTTCCATTTTTTGGGGCCACCCTGTATAGCTCGGGTAAAATATTGAATTGTATGTATACATTATACAATCATGGCCCACATAAAACGGAAAGGGCGTTTATCATACCATGGGGAAAAACGACTGGTTTCGTTAGATGGGGAATCTTTCATCGACCAAATGATACCAATTTGGGTAATAAGTGGTTTCCCTACAAAATCGCTCTTCGTGCTACAATGTTGGGGTTTAAATGTTGTCGAATTTTAAGATAATAATGGAAGGCAAATCGTCTGCTTCACGTTCTTAACATACTTAGCCAGAGGATGCACATTTACAAAGGGGTTAAATATGCACGCAGGCGAGAGGGGCTGTTTTCGACCACAGTTACGTCGGAATTTGACAGTTTTGTTTTCCCTCTTCTAATTTAACCAATTGTTTTGTTTTTCATGTAAATAGAGGCATGTCCCATTCCATTGTATGTAGGCCACTACGCATATGTATTGCATGGGAACATAGTCATGATAAGAGAGTCTCTAGTTAGTAGACGGAACAAACAAATGGAGCCAAGCAATACAATATTACAGCATTGCATCTTCTTGACATGTGGTAAATTCTGAATCTTATTTGTTGTTAAATGCAGGAATATCAGTGGAAATTTCCGTGCACGCCACTAGCTGAGATTGGACAAAATTTCCCAGCTCTTTCTCCTGCATTTCCCCGTGTCTATAGTAAACGATCGTTACCTATTTTTTATATGATAACATATAAGTAATGATACATAATTTCATATGGTAAAGGTGATAAGAGCGTATTTTGGGAGAATGTGGGGCGTTTTGCAATACTGCTATTTACATTTAAGATTCGAGCGCAAACATATTGGGTGAAAAGTCCGGACAGTCGCCCTGTTGTGGTTTGATGTTAAGGTAGATGCAGATCGATGTATTCTGTTAAAGATCATGGAGAAAATAAATATATTATGCAGATCATCGACAATGGTTTATATTTAGGATCAAATCCTGTTTACAGAGTGATATAATGTATTTAAATAAACAGATTTGGGATGAAAAATACTTTCTTTACAATATTTATTCCCATGGCGCATTTTATATATGGCAGCTGAAGATGATTTATGCCATGTTAAATTTGCATGGATATACATAATTATATTAAAAACAACTTTCAGCATTGTGAGTTGTATGATTAAACATCAACAAGTAGGCTACAGCTAGGACGGAATTAAAAGTTCAACGCAAAATGAAATATAATATAGATTTTAACAAAGTTAAACTGCTTCGAAACAGTAGTCACTTTACCATAATATTTTGGATGGATTGCATAATTGTGTATATTGAGATATCAAGAGGTGGTGATGAAATAGGACCAATATAAATACAGTCAGACCTGTCATAGCGGCCACCTGTCTATACGAGCCAACCTGCCTATAGTAGTCACCAAACATGATCCCCTGCAAAGAAAGTGAATGTTACGAAACCAGTCTATAGTGGTCACCTTTCTACAGTGGCCTCTTGTTGTTGCTTCCGTGGTCACTATAAACATGTTTGACTGTACACTATTATGGAAACTGTCTATAGTGGTCAACTTTTTAAAGTGGCCACTTTCTCTGTTTCCCTTAGGTGGTCACTATACACAGGTTTGACTGTACTTCATACTTACTTACTCTGAAGTGCCGAGATTGGATGGAATGTTGTATTGTAGTAGATCTGACAAGACAATGAATAATATGAAGATGAGAGACGGAATATCATACACTACCGACCACCATGGTGACCACGGTAGACAATGCTAAAATACACAAACGGCGTTTACAGACAGCGGGTAATAATTACGTTGTTATTATGTATTCCAAGAGTCGGATTGTCACGTGATAAACATGATATGAATCCAACCACTGTCAGCGTTTTGAAGACTAGACCGAAACATCAGTCTCTATATTCCGCTTGTTGTTCCGCTCGTCACTTCATACAGATGGGAGTATGACGTCAGATATTTTAAAGGAAACCCCATGCAGAGCCGGGTTTTATGACTATTTGAGGACTAGATCAGAATAAACGAATCCATCGTGTGATCTTGCTAAAAGACTAATCAAGAATCACAGTCTACACCCATAGTCTCACGTCCTCAGCAGACAATGTTTAAAACCCTTTGCTAATGATAAATGGGATGTATAATGTCTAACTCTATTGAATATATTCGGATATATATCATCTTACTTTCGGGCAGTGTCACGTTATTTTCTGGCAAATGGCTCATACTTTGGCAAAATCGTGCTATTCAGGACTGAACAATTGAAACTAATCAAAGAAGCGAGGGACTTTTTAAAAAATTATTTTCATTTTTTGATTGTCAGATGAAAGTTCGAAAATTCGGCAAAAAACCCTCAGCCCCCCCCCCCCCCCAATTCAGGTTCTCTTGGCAAGGTGACAAATGTTATGTGATAAGAGTATTTACTTTGTGATAAACAGTTTGTTGAGATATGTATTCTGGCTGCTGAATATATATTTGAAACGCCACAAATAGGGGGTAAATTCGACCTTGATAACGATTAGTGTCAATACTTTTGCATATATAAACATATTAACAACAGTTTTAAGAAAAGCAAAGCAAAGCAAAGCAAAGCAAAGCAAAGCAAATGCATCATGATACTCAATTTGAAAGGGATACAAATAATTCGAAAAAGACTAGGAAACATATAAATGAATGATTAAATAAGAAAAGTACTACACAAAATGCTACTAAAATTCAAACACTTGTAAGAAAAGAAACTAATGGTACGAGCATGAATGTAACTACTTCATTTGAAATAGCGAATACTTTTAATGATTTCTTTGCTAATATTGGAATAAATCTTGCAAGTGAAATTGTCGATACGAATACAAAATACAATTACTATTTAGGTCATCGTCATGAAAAGTCTTTCTTTTTTCTTCCAGTCACAAGTCTAGAAGTAAAGGATGTGATTAATACTCTTGACTCTAAAAAGGCATGTGGATATGATGATTTGTCAGTACGTTTGTTAAAAGATGCAAAGGACTTTGTTTGTGAACTACTTGCACATATGTTAAACTTGTCTCAACAGGTATATTTCTAAACAAACTTAAAGTGGCAAGAGTAGCATCGTTATTTAAAAAGGGAGATTTACCAATAATTAGTAAAGTATATGAAAAAATAGTTAATGGTCGTTTATTGAAATTTTTGGAAGACAACTATTTATTCTATGAACATCAGTATGGGCTTAGACATGGTTATAGTACTAAACTCTCACTTATAAATCTGATTAATCAAATTACAAAATATACTGATGAAGGGCGTATGACAGTTGGTGTATTTATTGATTTTGCCAAAGCATTTGACACCATTGACCATTCTATTCTTTAAAAAAAAACTAGAGCATTACGGAATTCGTGGTGTGCCACTTGATTGGTTTAACGATTATTTGACCAATAGTATAGACAACAGTTTGTTAATTACGATGGTGCACAGTCTGTTAATACGGTATTTTCGCAAACCTGAAGACGACGAGTAGTGGGGTGGTTAAGGGGTCCATGACTGCATTTTGGGGTACGATTGTTTTACTTGGCATACATACTCCTTGGATCAAAAAAAGAAAATTCGTCAAAAGAGACACTCTGTATCTATGCAAATTAGGCCTAATTTCCATAATTGATATACAGAGTGTCTCTTTGGATAAATGTTCTTCTTTTGATCCAAGGCGTTTGTATGCCAAGTAAAACAATTGTACCCCAAACTGCAGTGAACACCCATATTTGTGGCCCCGACTAGAAGAAATGACGTCATTTAGGCGAGAAATTACGTCACTTACGTTTTCTCTCGTCGTCTGGCCAATCTGAGCACTAGTTCATGCCCGATTTCAGGTTCGTCGGAAAATCCAGTGCACCGTCTTCAGAATTACGTAATCAGAGAAGTATCAACATGTATATGTGTGTGTGTGTGTGTGTTTTATACGTGTGTATGTGTATGTGTGGTGGATTATGTAACTGGTGTATGCGTGTGTGTTTGAATGTGTGCGTGTGTGGCTTTGTGTACGTGTGTGCGCATTTGTGCGTGTGTGTGTGTTTGTGAGTGTATATGTGTTTGTTTGTGTGTGTTGGAATGCGAGTGCATGCGTGCGTGTGTGTATCTGCGTATGTGTACGGGTATGGGTTTTTGTTTGAGTGTGTGCGTGTGTTTGTGTTTGTTTGAGTGCTCGCGTGGATGAGTGTGCGTGCGTGTGTTTGTGTTTATGTGGATGTGCGTTTGTGGGTGTTTGTGTGCATTTGTGAGTGTGCATTCATGTGTTTGTGTGGGTGTGTGTTGTGTATCTGTATGCGTATGTGTGGGAGTTTTATTAATGTTGTGTTTGTGTGTATACGCGTGTGTAAGGGTTTGTGTTTGTGTGAGCGCATGTGTGGGGTGTTTGTGTGCATTGTTGTTTGTTTGAGTGCGAGTGCGTGCGTGCGTGCGGGAGTGGATGTTTGTGCGTGTGAGTATACGTGTGTGTAAGTGTGTGTGTGTTTTGTGTGATTGAATGCGTGTATGTGTGTGTGTGTCTGTGTTGGAGTTTGAATAATTCAGTCGGGGCGTGTGTTTGCGCATGTGTATGTTTGAAAGTGTAAGGTGTGTGTGAGTGTTTGTCATGATTGTGTGTAGAAGGGAACGACGTCATTGTGAACGCGCGTTAACTAAAAACGAAAATGGTTCAAAGGCAGCGAACAGGTAGTGAACAGCACGGGTTGACTACATCCAATAGACCGCTTCTGTGATGTATGCAAATAATATTCGTATGACGTATAGACTCCCCGTTGGCAAACTTAACAATAGTAACTAGGTTCGGCAAGATAAGTATGCCGGAGCTTACCGGACCTAGTTACTATTGTTAAACAGTGCCAACGTGGAGTATTACGTCATACGCATATTATTTGCTTATACAGGGTGGCCCAGAAATAACGGAACGGGGTACTTTCCATTATAAAGAAATATACAGACTAGGTTCACTGGATAGATAATCTTTTAAAAAGAACTTTGATATCATCAACAGTAATGTTTTTGTTTGGGTGTTCGGAATAACGAATTTCTTTTAAAAAGATTATCTATCCAGTGAACATATTATCACAATGGCAAATACCCCGTTCCGTTATTTCTGGGCCACCCTGAAACGGTCGTTCTAGGACGGGAAACTCGTTCTCGTTCACATAAGCGAAAACTCCCTAATGTATCACTGTCATGCGGTGTTCCCCAGGGGTCTGTTCTGGGACCGACTCTATTTCTTATATATATTAATGATTTGCCTAACTCGTCAAAATATTTTAATTTTAAATTATTTGCAGATGACTCTAATTTATTCCATATGTTTAATCCAGATGAAAGACACATTGATTTGACAGAAGTGTGCATGAATATGAAGGATATTATTAAATGGTGGAATGTCAATAAATTGACAATCAATGTGAACAAAACTAAATATAATCATTATTGGTCAACCTTGCTAGCTGATATACCGAGACCGACACCGAGGCTAGTATGATTCCGTAAGCGCCCTGTGAGTCAAGAATAAAGTATAATATTAGAGGGTGAATGCCCTGTACTTATTGGCAAATCGACAAAGAAATGGGACCATTTTGACTTTATAAACTTCACGGAGAGACATGTTTTTCTTCCGAAATTGCAATAGCCGTGGACGTCATCAGATTGAGTTGTCCCATCTACTCATTTTCATGTAAGTGAAATTCTACATAGACAGTACACGTCGTTGATGCTGCAATTGTCATTTACGTACAATAACATTAGTCGCCGTGTTACAGTCTCTTTATAAACTTTTTGAACATTCTACTCCTATTCATATATATTAAAGAACATTCTTGCCAAAATTGCCATAAATATTATTCATCATGCCGATTACAAGGAAAAAACCCCAAGTCCAAGCCCAAACCCAGGGGCAGGGTGCAGGAGTACAGGACTCTGAGCAGCAAGCAGAACCAGAGACTCAACATCTACAGACACCAGCTTCTCTGATAACTGAAGTCATGGGTGATTTACTTGTAAATCCCACCTTCCAGAAACAACTGCAAGACATGGTGAAATCCATGGTGAAGGAGATAGCTGATGCTACTTACCATCGACTTAAGGAGTACAGCGAAGAGAACAGAGGCGCTATACACGACCTAGAAGTCAAGGTAGAGGAGTCCCAGAAGGAGCTGAGAAGTCTACACCAGCAGATTGAGACTCAACAGAATCAGCTTGACATCCTGAAGAAAAGCGCAAATGATCAAGAGCAGTATTCACGTCGAAATTGCTTGAGGATCTTCGGCATCGAAGAGAAGCGAAACGAAGACCCGGACCGCCTCCTCATAGATGTCTTCAAAGATCGCCTGCAGCTTGATGTCTCAGCAGCAGACATCGAGCGGTCCCATCGAGTAGGAAAGATGAAGCCTGGCAAGCACCGCGCTCTGATCATCAAACTGTGCAGCTACCGTGTTAGAAGGAACATCATCCAATCGCGAAGGAAACTCAAGGGCACAGGTATTTCCATCCAAGAGGATCTGACAGCAAAGAACCAAGCCCTGTACCACAAAGTGTACACAAGCAGCAAGGTTGTCAGTGCCTGGACAAACGACGGAAAAATCTTTGCCCAGGTCCAAGCGACTGGAGGAAAGACAAGTGTAGCCATAGTATCCTCAGACGCTGACCTGGTTCGTTTAAACATATGACATTCTTGACTCTCAATCATTCTTGCCTTATAAATCTCGTTACAAACTGACTCATACTCTTAGGGATTGTTTCTGGCAAGTTTTATTTCAAGATCCATTCCTTTTTAAGATCCGTTTTAAATTTGCATTTTATCTCAAAATAATTATTTAATTTTCCAATTTGTCTTATCCATATTTATTCATAGTTACTCAATTCAAATTTTATAGTTAAGCTGCATACATCTGCAGTGTTTATTTTCTTAGATTTTTTGTTGTTGTTGTTTTGTTTGGGTGTGTGTTCTACTTTTTATCAAATCCTCTGTCCGTTCGTTATGCATTCTTTTCTTCATTCAATCTGTTGCAATTTTATAATACTCTTATACTCGATGTTCATGATATATTACTCGTTGGTCCAGATGATCATATACCCTTGCCACTTGAACATGTGTCTTTATGTGTTTGTAGCTACTTGCCTCATAGAGTTTTTGTGTAACTGTTATACATGTATATTTAAGTACTTATAATGAGTGTTTTACTTAATAATGTCAATGCAGATGTAGAAGACGCATTACTGGAAGAAGCTGGAAATGATTCCATTTATGTCACACCTGAAAGCTTTTCAACATTTTGTTCAACCATGAATAATGCTTTTTCTACTTTGCATGTAAATTGTCGCAGCTTGCCAAAGCACTATGAGGATATACAAACTTTACTCTTGTCCTTAAATTGTTCATTGGATGTAATAGCCTTTTCTGAAACCTGGCTTGATGAAAATATTAAAAATGATGTTTGTTTTGAAGGTTATAATATGGAGCATACATTTCGCAATGACAGGAGAGGTGGAGGTATTTCACTTGCAATTAAGGACAATATTAAATATATTACACGCAAAGATATCTCTGTTTTTAATGATCAATGTGAAAGTCTTTTTATTGAAATTTTGAAACCAGGCAAACATATTGTTATTGGAGGCTTTTACAGACCACCTGATCAATCTAAGGCCATTTTTATTGATACTTTGAAACAAATATTGAGGAGTTTGCAAAAGGAAAAAAGGGATTGTATTTTTCTTGGCGATTTTAATTTGGATTTGTTGAAATTAGATGTGCAATATTCATGCAATGAATTCTTAGAACTTTTGTATTCATTTTCTTTTTATCCATTGATAATCAAACCAACCAGAATAACAGATACTACAGCCACTTTGATTGATAACATTTTTACCAATAGTTCCTGCTCAGTTCTTCCTGGCATAATAACTACAGATATTTCTGATCATTTACCAGTTTTTTCGTTATTTGATTATAAAGATATTCATAGGGAAGACTCAGTTATTTATAAATATGATATTAATGATGAAAATATTGCTAATTTTGCGAATTACCTAGGAGGTATTGATTTTGATTGTATTCTTGATAGTTGTTATGAGGATCCAAATTATAAGTATTCAAAATTTATGAAAATTTTTGTTGATGCATATGATCATTGTTTTCCCATTAAAAGAGTCAAAATTAAAAGGCGGAACAAACCATGGTTTTCAAAAAAGTTGAAAAAAATGTGTGCAAGAAAAAATAAGTTATATAAAAAATATGTTAAAAAACCCACTGCTCAAAAAAAAGAACGTTATAATAAATGTAGAAACAGTTATACAAAACAAATTCGGGCTGCAAAAAGACAATATTATTTGTCAAAATTCAATACTTTTAAAGGAAATATAAATAAGACTTGGAAACTCATTAATGATGTTTTACAAAGAAGCAAAAAGTGCAGTAATTCCTCTGTATTTACTCTCAATGGATTACTTTTGACTGATCCACAAGACATTGCAGAGGGTTTTAATGATTATTTTAAAGACATTGGGCAATCTATAGCAAATAAGAATCTTACAAATACAAATGTTCATTTTACTTCATTTTTGACTCAATATTATCCTCACACAGCCTTTTTTGTACCCATTACAGTAAAGGAAATTATAGACCACACATTATCTTTTAAAAATGGTAAAGCCCCAGGCTTTGACTCTATTGATGTTTATGTTGTGAAGACAATTATACATTTAATATGTAAGCCTCTTTGTAATATTTTTAATTTGTGTCTTGAACAAGGAATTGTCCCAAATGATCTTAAAATTGCCAAAGTTATTCCCATACATAAGAAAGGACCTAAAGATATTTTTTCTAATTATAGACCTATTTCTTTGCTTCCATTCTTCTCTAAAATTTTTGAAAAATGTATTTATTCTCGGCTTTTAAATTTTTTAGACAGACATGATATTTTATCAAACAAGCAATTTGGTTTTAGGGCCAAACATTCAACTGCTCATGCCCTTTCAAACTTTTTAGTTCATGTATCACAAGCAATGGAGAATAATGAGATTATAGTTGGCATTTTTTTAGATTTTCAAAAGGCTTTCGACTCTATTAGTCATGATGTATTACTTGCAAAACTTCATTATTATGGTATACGTGGCACCACATTAAATTTGTTTCAAAGTTATTTGAGTGATAGGAAACAATTTACAGTGTATGATTTTAAATACTCCAGTCAGCAACCAGTCTGCTGTGGTGTGCCTCAGGGTTCAATCCTGGGCCCCCTCTTATTTTTGATATACATTAATGATTTGCATTTAGTTTCTCCATTATTACACTTTTTATTGTTTGCAGATGATACAAATATTTTTTATCAACATAAAGATCCAGATTATTTGATGGAGACTTTAAATATTGAACTCCGTAAGGTTTGCGAGTGGATTAAGGCAAACAGATTACAATTGAATTATGAGAAAACTCACATTATGGTATTTAATGCCAATAAAGAAAATATTGATAAAATAAAAATATATATGGATGATAAAGAAATACAGCACACTGATTCAACAAAGTTTTTAGGCGTTATTATTGATAGGGATTTGAAATGGAGGAGTCATGTTTGTGATATTTTACGTACAATTTCGAAAATGATAGGAATCATGGGTAAGCTTCAAGACACTTTACCACAAATTGTTTTGTTATTATTGTACAATACAATGGTCTTGCCATATATATCATATTGCAACATTATTTGGGGATCATGCAATAAATATTTACTAGACCGTATTTATCTCTTACAAAAAAGAGCAGTACGTATAATTTGTCATAAGCCTTTCTTAAGTCATTCTAGACCTTTATTTTTATCTTTGAATATTTTACCTATTTGTCTTTTACATGAATTCCAGCTTGGTGTATTTATGTACTCTTATTATCATAATTTATTACCTATGACTTTTAATAATATGTTTCAGTGCAATAGTGATGTGCATCAGTATAATACGAGATTTGCCTCTGACACTCGATTAATATATGGCCGTAAATCTTTTTCAAATTCTATATTTTTATATAAAGGACCATTATTGTGGAACAAACTTGCCAATGACATTAAACAGTGTGCAACATTAAGCACTTTTAAAAGAAAATTGAAAATGTATTTAATGCAACAAATTTAAATGCAACAGCCCTCCCTTCCGTTATCCTTTGTAGGTATCCTCTTACCCTTTTTCTATTTCAATGCTCTAGGGTCATCTATTCATAAGTTCTCTGCAACTTTCCTGATGATCCTTCCACTTCATAATTCTTTTCTTTCCTCTCTCTTCTCTTCTTCTTGTTTTTTTTTTTTTCTTCCATTGTTTGTTTGTTCTCAAACTTACTTTGTACTTATTATTGTAATGATCTATGTAAATTTTACTTGTGTTTATATTGTATTTGCATGTTTTTATGAAAGTGGTTAATAAAATTCAATTCAATTCAATTCAAACATATTTCAAAATAAACGAAAACATTTCGTAGTATCGGGTCAGCTGTTAATTAATGAAAACATTCTAGAATCTGTGGATTCAACATCGTTTCTTGGCATCATTATTGATAAAAATTCAACTTGAAAAAGCCATGTAAATAACGTGTGCAATACAGTCAGTAAAAAAATAGGAATTATATATAGAATAAGACATTTTGTTTCGAGAACATTTTTAGTTATGCTTTATAATGCATTCATTTTCCCATAACGTATGAAATTGGGCTTGCAAAAGACGGTCTGTCCCTTTAAGAGAGCGCCGTCTTGGCGGATGAAATTTGCCCACATTGTACGATGTAATACTTCATAATTTACCACATAACCGCTTTTTAACTGTGATGATCAATTTATTGGGCCAACAGAGTGGATTTCTATAATCTTCCCATTACTACTGACATTTTACTTTTACTATTCAGTCAATGAATATAGCAAAAAATAGATCGATACAATGAATTTATGTTACGCAATGAAAAGCCCAGCAGAAGCCTACAATCTCAGTGCGGCAATTTAAAGACAATCCAAACCCCCTTATACAGATTGTACATATTTATTCAGGATTTCTCGCTGTGCCCACTAGTATGAAATACTATACATACTTAAAGGGGTAGTGCAGTGTTGGTAAGGCTGAGCTTTAGTAACCAAAACCTGCATTATTATCATATTAGTATTCGCATAATTTATTCAGGTGAGCATCAACAGTACACTTTATGACCCTATTAAAAATGTAATTAAATTAAAAAACAAAGGCTTAATAACGCGGCAATTTCCTACATGCCGAGGTTGATTGGGACATGTGAATGAAACGAATTAAACATGTTAAACACACATTGGTAGAGCGCGATTTGGCTTTTTGTCATAAATCTGACAGCACAGGTGTAGTTACGGGGAGAGGGGCACGCGTTTGGTTCTTCACACAAACGCAGCTGTGCCAATGCAATTATAGATAAAGACTATCAATCATCACTTATTTTGTGAAAGTAAATGGTAATTTTATAAATCTGGTTTATGAAGTAGTACATTGCCAAATTGAAACTCTGTCTTTGTCTTATTATAAACCACGCTTCAAAGTTTGTTTCGGCTTCACAAGCTTGCACATCTAGGCGCGCTGTCACCATTAATTAATTTTGTGGAAATTTTTAAAGGGATTTAGTAGTAACGTTGTCGAAATCCACAAACTTATTAGAAGTCTTGTGGTTCTCACATACGTATCTTGTATTCGTATAACGAATATAAGCATAACACTTTTGCGGAATTTTTCTTTCAGCGCCACTCGGCGATGCCGTACATGCGCACATAGGATCCAACATACAGTAATTGCTTGCGCATTGAGTCTTTTTGATGAGCATTATTATCGCATAAATAAACGTCGCTCACAGTGTACATATGTGTGATTGACTCATCAAACAGTTTTACTGTGATAAGGATTTAGAGCGCAATATGGATTTATAGAACACAGAGATTGGAGATCATAATTTAAGTGTTCAGATTTTCGGGAGAATTTTAACGTGTACAAAGTCAGAGCAATGAATTAGCAAATATCGCTTTGAATTTTCTCTCGGATCACATAACACTAATTTACTGCTAGAGTTCAAGCATCTCTGAAGTAATTTTTTTTATATTTTGACCATGTTACTAGATCCCTTTAAAAGAATATCATGCGATAAGTTTTGTTATTGTCGAACACACTGAGGTCGTTAAGAATCGTTTCAATTATCGCTCGGCCACAATTGAAAATCGTTCCATGATGCTATAGGTAGTTACAAATGCAACAAGGTATAATAAGGGGAAAAGTTCTGCTATAATTTTGAAGTAAGTTTTGTGGATTTTCGCATTGTTACTAGATCCCTTTAAAATATTATCATACCATTAGTTGTGTTATTGTCGAAAACACTAAGGTCGTTAAGAAGCGTGGTAAATTATGTTGTCACGCACAATTGAAAATGAAACCAGGAAGCACTTAAGGCTTTCGCGCCAGGAGATAGTCACATGACATGGGATGGTTGGACCGTTGGTTTCCTGTTCGAGTGAACCATGGCCGAATGGTTGTATCCTCTTATAGACTTGGTACAATGGTGAAAATGCAATGTGCTTTTTTTAACATCTTTATATGCGTTACAAATGCAATGTGATATTAAACATACAAACAACGACATTACACATCCTTGAAACTGTGTAATATAAAAAAGAAATATATTCATTCAAGGTATTTTTATTCAACTATTTGTAGCCAAAAGGCTAAATTACAAGTGAATTTACAAGGTAAAAAACATCAAAAATTACATACAAATTTAAAGAAAATAAACATAATATTATACCAATACAAAATATAAAATAAGAATGCAAGTGATTGTTATGCAATATTGGCAGAATTTAAATATTGCGTATCAAAATATGAGGAATAACAGCAAAAGTTTCAATATAATATCAACCTAGTGTAAATTAACTATTATACGTAGTTTCAAAATTAAAAGTTTTACATAAAGTAACTCAAGTTATATTCAATGTTTAAAACAAATAAACCCCTCAAAAAAAGTACGGAAACTCAAGTTTGATCGATTATATCTATTTTCTTATGAAATCATAATGGCTATATTTGGTATCACTTGAAAGAGTGTGTATACCTCTTTAAAATGATACCAAATTCGCACGGGCGTAGCGAGTTACGTAATACCTATTCAACTGGGGGGATGGATGAATAGATCATCCCCCCACTTGAATGGGTATCAATGTCATGTCTACGCCCGTGCAAATTCGTAAGCATCGCGAGCACGAGGTATGCGCAGTATATTTGAGAATGGGGGAATGTCAGAAATGAAATGTCACAAAATGCGCCAACAAACTTCAGTTGGAAGGTCTCACACCCATATCACGGCCTTTCTCAAGTTAAAATTCTTTCGACGATGAATATCTTGACAATTAAAAGATACTGTTGAATATGGTATCAGAAAAAAGCCCGTTTAATTATCTTTCCAATGACACATCACTTGGAATGATTATGAAAGCCGGGTAGGTAAAATTAAGGTGAATATTGGGGAGGATCGACAGCAAAATGTAAACAAAATGCATTTGATTGTGTGAAATTGAAGGCGTTGCATCCAGAAACGACTTTTTGTGGGGATATCTTAGTACTTTACTTCACATAATCATTATGAAATTCAACATCATGTTGAAGTGTGTTAATTTGTCAATAAAATAATGCCCCATTCATAGTGGTTATGTGATTGAGGTGTGTGTAGTACCTCTAAATGTATGGGGCTCAAAATGACACGTTGCAAGGTACTGTTCGTACCAAGCCATTATTTCCTTGTGTCAAATGAGTTGATATAACGAAAGAACGTGAATGTGTTAAATTGTATTGGAAATGTTTTTACAAGGGCAAGTCATATACTAGTAACTAGTTTCCTTAATGCATCCATCGTTTGTCCTGTGTCTAATATGTGGCTAACAATCAAATATAAAGAGATATTGTGAATAAATATTATCTATTGTAAAAGCCCTACAATGAGCAAATCATGAGATTATGAACCTAAATGTATCCAACATTTATTTGTACACAAGTCCAACATGTATAATGCATGTCAGGTTTTACGAAATCGCTGCGAACTTTCAGTGAGCAATCAATTATATATACAACGCATATACGTTATTTAGAATATTCTTGGAAATGTAATATAAAACTCATTTTTAAAAAAACCGTTATCATTTTTAAAAAATAGAAACAAAAAACAAGACACAGTCAGCAATCAGAAAAGAGCAAAACCAAAGTCGTCAATCAGAATTAAATTTATGTTTCAAACCAGGGAACATTAGACAAAATACAAAGCTATAAATCAGAATAATTCAGAACATACTCCGGATTACTTTTTAAAACGTATCAAAGGGGTAGTATAGTTTTGGTAAAGAGGGCGCTGCACAAACAAATTTGTTGTGACATAATGAAAAACTGAGTGTGAAATTTGAAAGAACATACAATTTTAATGACAGAATAAACTTTATTTGATACAAATCGGTTCAGAAACGGCTGAAATATCAATAACTATATCCAATTGGAATAAATCTGGGGCCCTGATTTATTCCAGATTTATTTTATGATTTTTGAAGAAAAAAAAAATGCTAACAATGTTTCAAAAAATTATAAAAAGAAGTTTTTAAATAGTTGTTGATGTGATCTCTCCATTTAATCATTATTCCAAGAAAACATCACATGCATAATTTTTGTATGAAAAATTGTTGAAACCAATGCCTTTTTAGAGAGCGCCCTTTTGTGTTTTAATGGCTCTTTTGAATGATAACAGACTTTTTACTTAGTCCTTTGTAATTGTGTATACCTTTCGAACATAGTCAGATAGTAGTTACAGCTATTTTTGGGAATGTTATTGTGCAGGTTTCGGTTACTAAAGCTCAGCCATACCAAAATGTACTTACTACCCCTTTAAGAGCATGCATATATGACATGTACAAACAATGCACAAAGACCATCATAATTATTGTTGTTTGACTAGTTCCATCATACTTCGGCCCTTCGCAACATAATATGTTTCCTAGTTTAATTTGTCAGATTATTGGGGGCACGTGCCCTCCATGCTACCCCCCCCCCCCCCCCCCCCCCCCCCCCCACTGACATGAGAACAACACGACTGCAATTCACTAAATTGGGAATATTTTACCGACAAAAGTGTTACCAAAATCAGGAATTACGGTTAGGTATAGCTTTCGTTCAGGATCATGCTTCGAGAGTGGTGACAGAATGTTGAGGTTCAAATTTTGTCAAATTTCAAGAGAATTATGGCAGGGAAATCGACTCATTTCGCCTGCCATGGTAAAAATTCTTTACATACTTAGCCGGAGAATGCACACTATAAACAAAGCTTGCTGAATATGCATGTAGGCGAGAGGCGCGACTTTCCGGCCACAATTTAGTAACCATTTGACAAAGTTTGAAACCCAGTCTTGTTTTAAACATATTTGTATTTTTTTTTCTGGGGGGAGGGGGAAGTTTCATCATATAATTAAAACAGATTTTTGTTCGACCTGTTTACGTATCACGTTTCATTATATCTGAACCACTTGAGCTCCGTATAAAGTATATATAATTATTGCTTGGGAACAAAGTGATTAAATACTCCAGTCTTTAGTGATCTATTACAGTATTGCATATTCTCAATACAAAATTATAATCATTTCTCATTTGACTCTCAATAATACTGTCTCCTCATGCGTGGTAGAGAAACAAACGAAAAACATAGTATAATGTAGAACAACAGATTTGATAAGATACATGATTTGAAAATACAAATATATTATGTTATCTGACTTGGTCAAATACGAGTCATTGATTGGCTAACCTCAGTCATGTGATGATGTTAAAATGTTTCATTATATTACACGGAAGAACCACAATATATCGATAGAAGAGAATTTTCGTTTAGACCTATAGCTATAACAATGGAAGCGAGGCTATCGATTGCAGGTGTTATGTTCCATGCTACAAGATAAATTGTATTATGACGTC
>JBAMJV010009506.1:0-21043 GCA_037951105.1 Echinarachnius parma
GGAAAAATATAGTATTCCCGCGACAAAAATATAACTTCCCTCGAGGATCTCAAATGTTATATTGCCCCTCAAGACAGTCAATATCTGTATAATATCCGAGTTAACGATCGGATAAAAGGAAATAATATGATGCGCTTTGGACTGCAAAATCACCTTGTTATTACAGTATAAGAATTTTGATATATCAGAGCTCTTTATTCGAGGTTCCACTGTAATGGTAAACTGCAACATCGGTATGTGCGTTTGAACATGTTGAATGTGTATCTGATGCGAGTCTGAATGGGAGTGGACATGGGAAATATTCGCGCAAAAAAACACCTCGAACTGAGGCAAACTGATTATTCTATATTCGTCTCCCCCATCAAAGATTTGTTTGTATGTCCATGTTTACGTGTATTTGTATTTGTGTGCGTGTGTTGTGTCGTGCGATATAGTGTTGTGTGTGTGTGTGTGTTTTGCAAGAGTAACTTGAAGTCAAAATTGTTCATAACTTTACAAGTACAACAGTGCACATTTATTAAACAATAGCCTACATGTAGTACATGTACAATTGGAAAGATTGGATAATGGGTATGGAATCGTTATAAATACATCAATATATAAAGAATACATAGTGTTTCAACATGATTTCATTTTTTAAATACAATTTGAATAGGCAGTAACAACTTCGTCCTGTAGTCTGTAGAATAGGCACCATTACCCCCAAATTAAATCCTGATCTTGATCTTGATGGATGCCTATGAATACAGAGCACGTGCCACCCCCCCCCCCCCCCCCCCCACAAAATAGTGTAGTTTTAAAGATAAATATCATGATTTTCGGCCAAAGTCATAATAGTGCCCCCCTTACACACACACTGGACAAATCCTAGCTACGTCAATGCTACTTTAAATAAACTACCCTCACAACCATCCAGAAACGTCCCAACATACACAGTTCTATTTCTAGGGTATTGTTTAGGCTCAGATATACAACATTACGTTATAAAAATAACTTCAAGTGTTCTCAAGCATTTTGTTTTCAATAAACGAATTTATACGCGACTGTAATAGAAGTAATTTGCACACGGGTGTAGCATCTTATAATAACACGACCGTATTCATCGTATCTTCGCCATTACCCAGAGACATAGGCGCCGGAAGTGGGGGGGCAGGGGGGCGGCCGCCCCCCCAATCCAAAAAGTGGGGGGGCAAAACGCGTTTTTGCCCCCCCAAAAAGCCCCCCCCCCTCAAAAAAAAAAGGAAAAGAAAGAAAAAGGAAAAGAAAACATGGTATGTATCAGCCAATACTTGTTAATTATAACATTTAGGAATCTAAGTTATACATCCATTTAAAGTTTTCGCTGCGCGCTTCGCGCGCAAATAAATAATCTCAGTTTGTTGTGTAACTTGGGTATGGTACGTCTGCGGTGGGTTTTTCTGTACTGGTCCACGTAGTGCATGTGTCGACTGTTATTGCTCTGGCTGTTTGTGTGACGTGCACCAAATTGCACTATTTCAAGTAAATAAATGCAAAACCCTCCCCGTCTGGCTCTGCCCCAGCCCTCCTTCGCTTCGCTCCATCGGGACTCATTTTTGGCTGTAAGCTGTGATGTTGGATCATACAAATGTGGCATATTGTTTATGTTTTATGCACCAGATTGCACCATTTCAAGTATATAAATGCAAAATCTTTCCCGTGGGAGGGGGATACCCCCTCCCAAACCCACCCCCTCTAGCTCGGCCCCAGCCCTCCTTCGCTTCGCTCCCTCGGGACTCATTTTTGGCTGTAAGCTATGATGTTGAATCATACAAATGTGGCATATTGTTTATGTTTTATGCACCATATTGCACCATTTCAAGTATATAAATGCAAAATCTTTCCCGTGGTAGGGGGATACCCCCTCCCAAACCCACCCCCTCTAGCTCGGCCCCAGCCCTCGGTCACTTCGCTCCCTCGGGGCTCATGTTTGGCTGTACGCTATGTTGTTGGATCATGTTTTTATGCACCCGATTGCAAGTCCCAAAATGCAAAAGCTCCCTACCATGAGAGGGGGGGGGGGGGGGGGGGGGGGGGGGACACCGCTCAGTTACTTTGCTCCCTCGTGCTAATTAGTCGCTTTATCCTCGCAATGTCACCTCTGACTCGAAGATGGCAACCCTTTGAGCAGTGGTCTACGCAAAAATATTGGGGGAGGGGGGCACACCTTATGTATTTCTTTGTTTTTCAAAAAAAGTCCCCTTATGTTTTCTATTGTTTTTTCCAAATTAATTGGGGGGTGCCCTCCCCCCCCCCCCCCCCTCCAGTGGCGGATGTACGGGGGGGGGGGGGTTAGGGGGTTTAACCCCCCACCCCCTTGGGCTGCCAAGTGAAAATGTATCAGTGAAAAAAAGTGAAACAAAAAGTGAAAAAAAAATCACCTCCGGGGGTTCAAAATAGCGAAAATAATTCACGGCTCGTGGACGAAAGTAAAAAAAAAGTGACCAGAAATCACTTACGGGGGTTCAAAATAGGCAAAAAAATCGCCGCTTCGCGGCTTGTGCACGAAAGTGAAAAAAAGGTGAACAAAAATCACTTACGGGGATTTAAAATAGCAAAAAAAATTCGCCGCTTCGCGGAATCCCTAAGAGGGGTTCAAAATAGCAAAAAACAAAATTGTGGCTGGACGATGCTCCGCATCGTCATTGGGTCAACCCCCCCCCCCTTACCAAAAAGCTAGATCCGCCCCTGCCCCCCCCCCCCCCCCCCCCCCCCCGTCGCTACGACACTGCCTGTGAGTGCGGTTGGGCATGAGCCCCTAAAGACATAAATCGTGAGCCCCCTTAGGGCTTTGCCCCCCCAATCCAAAACTGCTTCCGGCGCGCCTGCCCAGAGAAGACCTACAACATAGTGGGATTCGCTTTCTAAATCCAATTTATCACCGTCTACTTCCACTCCAGAAAAGGTACACCTTCATTATGTTCTCTCATATCTAAAGGTTGTAACGACCTCGATCGCCTGTCGTCAATCGACACTGACAAACGTTTGCATTATATCTGTTTACAAACGTACGGATTTTGTTCTACATTAATGGGCAGTTACGGCTGAAATAAAAACTATCGCTAAAAGTAGTGACTAAAATACAGATGTTGTTAGTTGAGGAGCCTGCTCAACGCACCGATCCAAACCGGGTTGGCCCGATGATACCCCCTTTATTACCCCTTTTCGGGTTTATCTGTAGGTCTGATAGTGTTTATTATATGCATTCTAAAAACATATATATATTCAAGCTGCTTGAACCGCCACTAAACTCCATCATTTCTAGCAACAGCTATAACATAGAGTAGGCATATAGCTCACTTCCAAAACGCGCTAAATCCACTTTCCATACAAATTGAGTTAGCGATATAATCTACGTATCTATCTAGGAATCCACATTTTACGACAAATAACTCACTCAAAATCAAAATATAGAAAGTTCAATTTTCATATTCCCATAGGCACGTGTACAAAGTGGGACAAAGAAACCTGTTTTCCTCGGAAGTTGAAAAAGTGGATTTAGCGCCTTTTGGTTGGAAGCTCTTATGTATATTATATAATGTTTCTTTCTTATTGTTGGTTAGAGTTTTGGTTGGCTTTACACACACGTGAAGGTATATATAGGCCTACATGAATGAATTATTAATTAAAAACATTTCCCCCTCAATTTTAAAGGGCAATGAAACTATGGCTTTCGGCTATTATTATCGTTTAGAGGGTGAACAGACATTTTATTTGATACATAACTTGGCAATTTTGGCCTCCTGGATCCCATGAAATCCTTACGTGAACATACCCACATTTTACTACTTCTTACGGCGGCAAAAGGTGATGGGAGCGGCCATGTTCTTGTAATTGCCCGACATGCTTTGCAAACTATGACGAGTGTGCTACGGGCCGAACAAAAAGCTTTTCACTGATTTACAGACTCGTCAAAGCATCTACAAGTATTCAGACAATGGTTTCAATAGGTGGTATTGAAATGCATTAGTGCATATCACTGACCATAAGTCCGCACACACCTAATAATGGCGGCCTCCAGTGTTCGCATGAATAGTGGTAAACCCGATAGAGTTTTCACATATTTCTCCCAAAGCAGAAATCTGAGTCGGAGTTATGTTATATAAAATAAAAAGGCATATTACGATATAACAAGTAGGATAAACTCTATTCTTGAGTTGCATTGCCCTTTAAAGGTTCATTGGAAAGAGAGGACGGCTTTTCTTTTCGATTATAACACAATATTTTGAGAGAATTATGCAACTGAGTTATAACTTGATATTTCAACAAAATTGGCTAAATTGGATTGTTTTGATTTCATAACGGTTTTGCGTAAAGCTTTTTAATATGTTAACCCTATAAAGCTCAAACACCTTTATATAACTATGATATCGTATAATATTGCATTAATACCGTGTCTACTTAAAGGGATAGTTGAGTTTTGGTATAGAGGGCGCTACACAAAATGTTTTTTTTGTGAGATAATGAACAACTGAGTGTAAATTTTGAAAGAGCATCCAAATTTAATGGCAGAATAAACTTTATTTGATCAAAATCGGTTCAGAAATGGATGAAATATACATAAACACAGTCATTTGTAATAAATGTGGGCCCCAACAATTATTCGATAATTTTGAACCAGCGGTTACAATTTTTTTTAATAATGCTTCCTCTTAATCAAGAAATTTACCAAAAAAGGTTTTTAAATAGTTGTTGATTATCTCTCTATCTATCTAATCACTATTTCAACAAAACATCACATGCACAATATTTTACTTTAAATGGTTGAAAACCATGAGATCTTAGAGAGCGCCCTCTTGAGTTTTAACGGCTCTTTTTGAAGAATAACAGGCTTTTTACTTAGTTATTTATACGTTTGTTTTCCTTTCGAGCATGGTGGAGTTATAACTATTAGTTTATAATGTAATTGTGCAGGTTTTGGTTTTACTACAATTCAGTTTGACCAAAACTGTACTCTCTACACCAAAACTCATCAGATCTATCCCTTTAAAGGTAGTTCAGATTCGTCAAATGAGATGCGCGGCGCCATCTTGCATACGCGTTGCGCACGGTGCGTAATGCACGTTAGCTCAGTGTCATGCGGTGCACGCAAACTAGCCCAGTTCAAAATGGCGACCCGCTATGTAGCATCCCCACGCTTGATGCCCTTTAATATGACATGTGTCCCCCCAAAAAAAATTATCATACATGTACATGGTATACAAAAAACGGCTTTGTAGCTAGCACACTAAACACAAGTGTATGTTAACATTAGTCCGGAGAACCAAATAATGTGCGTGCTATATGCGAGATGGATTAATCAAGTAAGAACGTGAACAAATTAATATTTACGACATAAATTATGCTGGTATTATAGATGATGAGATGCAGACAAAATAATAGTGCGAAGGATTTGATAACAAAAACAAAACAAAAAAAACAATCGGGAACATTAATGCTCGTCCTTGGACCCCTTTGAACATGTTGAAAAACGGCTTGTAGCTGACAAGGGCAATCAATCCCTTGAGTGGAGAATAAATAAATCCCGCACTGATACTATATGCCTATTTCATATCATGTTGTATGCAACAATACATGCAACTTGTCAATAATAAATAGTTTAAACACGAGGCAAGATAAATAAATTAGTACAACAAGTCGGTAATGTTGATAGTTCTTTCACGGCTGTGGCTCTCCTCTGTGGATCTCATTGTTCCTTAGAGAGGGACGTGGCCAGGGGGACAGTGTTTCCTTTGCGTTTCCATGGTAACGTCTTCGTCGGGATGGCTTCGTTTCCAGTCGGCCCACGCCGCCTCAAACGCCCGCGTAATGTACGCGACAATCTCCGACGCCTTGTCTTTCGTCGTGGTCTCAAACACGTGACAGTGAACCGCGTCCGAACGGGTTTTGCACGTCAATGCGACGGCACGCGGAAGCCGCACGTCCGTCGCGCAGTATGCGATGCAGAACAGCGGCAGCGACTCGAGAACGTCGCAGGAACTGTCTTCGAACGTGATAGTGCTCTTATCGATGCGAATCGAACACGACGCGTTGATGGGCGGTGCGCTGCTGCTGTACACGGGCGTCACTTTTTCGACGGCAACGACGGCGTCTTGAACGCGCAGGGATTTGACTGGAACACGGCCTCTGTACTGTACGTGAAAACAACGCTCTTTCGACGCGTCCCCGCCGGACAGGTCACTGTCAGAATGCATGAATTTCTTCCGCAGCAGCGACGGCGAATTTCTGAGGGTTGTCAGGAATTTGTTGCCTGTTTTGGGGCTGTTTGGGCTCTGAGGTGAATCCATCTTTGGTCTCGGTATGATCACAGCGCTATCCCAGTACATATACTTTTCCATTCGTCCGGGAGAATACAGAAATGTCTTGTCCTTCGATCTGTGTGACTTTATAGTTGAGCTCCCTTCTCGATAAGCCCTTCTTTTCTGCTGTAGTTATCCGGAAAGCAGATGTTCACTTGGTAATCCTGCATACAAAGGAATCAAAATACATAATAAAATCGATCAGTATCAAACGTACAAGCAATCATATGAAGCTATAATAGTTCAGGGTTTGTTTTGAAAACAACCATGTTACCCAGTCCCAGCACGGTTAGGGTCTGCTGGAGAAAGATGGTCCGATTAATATTTACGCTTATTCACCTGGCTGTCTACAAGATATATCAAATAAAAAAAAAAAGAGTGTATAAGAAAATCAATAGTGCATGACAATCACAAGAGAAGAAAACAAAACAAATCAGAATTCGATTTCAGTTGATTTTAATCCAGCCATACCTTTCACTTGCCCAACGAGATATCGAAGCAAGAAGTATTTTATCGGTTATTCAATGTTAAAATAGTCTGGATTTAAGAAAATGTGACGATTGAGTAAAAGACCAATGATGCGTCTTCTCGTGCAAACCTGCGGGAATCAAATGAAGTCAATGATTACCATAAACTGCGCCATAAAATGGATTGAAACAAAGAAAAACGGAACTAATCACGTCATGTATATTTGCGACATCTAGTTTGTTTATTACGTAAACGATTCACTTGGCTGTACATTTATACACGTACTTCCCTTGTGTAGCCTGCGCAGTGGCGTAGCTACGGGGGGGGGGGGGGGGGGGGCACGGGGGGGGGGGGGGGGGGGGGCACGTGCCCCCCCAATCGTTTGGCAAAAAAAAAAAAAAAGACGACCCCGACATGAAGCCAAATGTGTCTATGTATATCATTCATTATTATCACGTTTTATTTAATGTGTGATAATAATCATTATCAACGATAATAACCAAGAACATAACAGTCGTTCCCTAGTAGCCTACTAGCAATAGCGCACCTATATCAGTTTGAAGAATCCTTCCAATATAGCGCCTTATGCAAATTTTCAGTCCCGTGCGCGAGGATCGACGCTCACCGCATTTCAGAAGACATAGAGCGCGTATAGGCCTAACAAACTTCCTAGCATGGTAAATCGTTTATCATACCAAGGGCCCTTTTAGGATGTTGAATCTGCCTCCCGCTTTTATAGATAATTTTGACGCCTTCATGCAGGCTATAAAGGCGCATAGCTGCACTACGTAGTCCTAAATGTCTAGGTAAAGACAAACTTCTTTTACTAATTTCTTCACTCCAAATGCACCCGTTCCATTAATTCATGATGCATAATCTAGGCATATTGTTGATGATCATGATTGAAGGAGCACCAGTCATCTTCTCCAGAGTCGATATCTGCATCAGTTGAGCATAGGCCTACTGAAACTAATTCAAGGGACCCGAGCATAGCTGGTTTTTTTTTAGTTTGAAAAGGACTGTAAATCTTAATTTTTGCCGCTCGCTTCGCGCGCATATATTCTGAAATACAGTTATACGAAATTTATTAGACCCTCATCTATCATGTCTATAGCACACTATCATCGGAAAATAAAATAATTTGAAATAATATATCTTTTAGTAAATTCGGTCCATATGCGCTGAATGCAAATAAAATTGGAATATTACGTCCCCAACATTAGAAAGGTGAGGAGATTGTCCCCTCCTTTGTCATTAAGTATGTTTGGTTCCATACTTATATACTTTATATTACGTGAAATTTCTGTCTTAGGTGTGCACCAAATCGCACAATTTCAGGCCCCAAAATACGAAAGCTCCCTACTGTGGGAGGGGGACACCCCCTCCCACACCCTCCCCCAATCGGTCGCTTCGCTTCCTCGCAATGTCTCCCCTCCACTTTTGCTTAGTTCCATTGGAGCTCTATGCCCTAGACTATATCGATGGCTCTATAGTATACAGGATCACGTGGATCCATCTCACGGGCTTAATCTTTCCTCGCTATTACCGTTTTAAAATACGTAACGAGTAGATTCACTATTATATACCATTTTAACACCCATGATTAAGACAATGATAAAGACAATAATGACCATACTTCTACAGTGATATTTTAAACACCAATTAAAAAAATTTCCAAAAAATTGGGAGGGGGTGAACCCCCTCCCACACCCTCCCCCAAATAAATGTAGACAAGCATACGGCGTGAGAGTATTTGAGTCTGGTGTGTGTGTACACGTATAGGTTTGATTGTGTGTGTATACTTTATCACGAGGGAAATGATTTCTTTAATTCAGTATTATCATGTTTCCTTCCAAGGTATGCACCAAATTGCATTATTTCAAGTAAAAATTTGCAAAAGCTCCCTACCGTGGGAGGGGGGACACCCCCCTCCCACACCCTCCCCCCCTCGGGCGCTACGCTCCCTCGCAGCTGTGCCCCCCAATCACTTGACCCTCGCTACGCCACTGAGCCTGCGTAATGGCCTTATCCCACTGCACCATTTCCCCGGCGGTGTCACTTCATAATTATTTAAAGGCGTAACACATGATAGTAAGAGAGGTACAAAATGACCCCCTATTTCGCCGTGTTTCAAGAATATTACCCTAAGGAAATATACCTGATTTAGAATTCCCGCCAAAATACAATGTAAGCGAACACCTAACAAATAATTGTTTTAGTCGAAATTCTCAACGATGAATGCGTACACACCGTTTCTCCTTCCATGTTCTATCTGTTACATTACAGTTTTTATAGGCATCCGGAAGTTACTAGCAGGAGGATGCAGACGAAATTCGGAATCATTGGACTTGAAGGACACTTTTAATTCGGCTCCATAATTTCGCGTGAAACGAAACGTCATGGAACGTCAAAATTTGCTAGATCTACCGACCGTTTCGACACAATATGGTCGGATATAACAAACAGAACGAGAAACGGTATAGTGGGACTAGGCCAAAATAAAAGCACTTATTTTATTGCAGCCTACTAATGTTTTATGACCGTGAAAGAGTTAAAAACCATAATGAGACAACATTTTCATGCAGACTTCAAACGGATCCGGATGCATATCCTGAGAAGACCTAATAATATTATATGAATATTGCACGTCAAATGATATCCGTTGTGAAGTTATGGTGATGGAAAACAAGTGCCTCTGCTAAGAAGGCTTGGGGAGCAAGTTAAATAATTAAGTGTCCTTCCCCGTCTCTTCTGCGTGGATTATTGAACAAAGCAATTGCCACAGAATAGCCACATGTGAACCCACCCGTATGCGTATAGTCTAGGTTCTATACTATGTTATACACCTTTCCCCCATGTATCGCGTAACCCGGTGCATATGTATGCACGGTGAACCTGCTATACTGGTTCGCCGTGCGTACAGATGCACCGGGTTACGCGATATATGGGGGAAAGGTTATAGAACCTAGACTATTATGAGTACTGAATGGGGGCTGCAACCCCCCCCCCCCCCGCGATATATGGGGGAAAGGTTATAGAACCTAGACTATTATGAGTACTGAATGGGGGCTGCAACCCCCCCCCCCCCCCCCCCCCCCCCGCCAGCGAATTTTTAAACCGTAGGATGGCAACTGAAGATAAGCAGTGAGCAGTGATGTTGGGCACAGTTTTCAGACCTTAGTGAAAACTGTGCATGATACATTTACTAAATAAACCGCTACTCGATCAACACTTATTATGGCAAAAGAAAAGAAGAACAGAGGATTCGAACCCATGTTATCAATAAGTGTTGAAGTTCACAGCATGACCATTAGGCCACGTAAATTGCCGATGGTCAGAACGGTCTCATTGTGATTGTAATCCTCTAACTTACCCAAACCCTAATCTAAGTTATGAATATTCATGAGTAGCCCTTGACCTACATAGCTGCGTATGAATAATTCATCAATCTTCAGTTGCCATCCTACGGTTTAAAAATTCGCCCCCGCCACCTACCGGAAGAGCCTATGAAACTGTAATATTGGTTTAAAGGGCACATCGAAATTTGGACAACATCAAATAATTATGTAGTTTTTTAGACCCAGAGGACAGCAAATCCGGGTTAAACGTATTAACTGTACGCGGTTTCTGTGTTCTTCATCCCAGAACAAAACACATTTACATTGGATATTTTTTTTTTTTTTTTTTATTAAAAAAAAATATGTATATGTTTTATTGAATTGACAAGATCATAATATTTACAAACGATTGAGAAAGATTGGAAAAATTACAAGGAAAATCAAATATGAATAAAAAAGAAAAGAAAAAAAAAAAGTACACACAATTTCAAACACTGGCAGCAAATGCAGCTTGGGAGAGTATTTCCACTGGATATTCATAACCGTGTACAAAGACTGTCCAATTTAGTGAATATCACTTCGCATTTTCGCTCAATACTCGGCCATATAACATCAACATTTTCACACATTACTCAGTGGACACACCAGATCACAACTAAATATATACATTATAATTATCAACCATTCATCACTTTGAGCACATGTTTACAAATTTAGTTACTAGATCCCGTGGACATATCCGATCACAACAATATACATTACATCAACCATTCATCACTTTTGTTTTCATGTCAACAAATTTACTAGATCCCTTTAAGTTGCCATTACGATGCCCCTCAAGTTCAGTGGCCTTGCAAAATCACCATCACTTGTCTTCGCACAGACATACTACATGTACAACAACAACTATTGGCATTGCAAAATGGCTTCAATTGAATTAATGTTTCATAATCACAAGTGGCGTAGCTATACGGGGTGCACGCCCAGACAGATTGTGCGCCGACACCGGTTTGACAGGGATAAGTGCCCAGTGTCCAGAACAAATTAAATCAAGGGATATCTGTCCACATCGCTCCATATGTGCGTATGTAGTGCGTGTGTCACGTGTAAAAGCAATTTATTGTCCGTGGTATATATTAGTTCAATTGTGTTTGTATTCAAGTTCAGTTTAATTAATTACAACACAAAACGTTTACATTGTATGGGTGGTGTCAACTGTGATGTCATGTATGATTTAAAGTGTAGTATGTGTGTGAATGACTGTTCATTCTATACAGTATAGGTTCGACTGACCAACTGTCTGTTGGTATATGTGTGTATGTTCATATTTGTATTTGAGTATGTATGTGTCCGTGTGTATGAAGGGCTAATATGCGAACAAAATTACTATTATTAACTGTCCAAATGACGACGTCTATGCCAATTATCCCAAGCTGGAAACGTATCCCTGTCACACCGGCAAAATCAGCTCATTTTTGTTGAAGGGGGGTGGCGCCTAAAGCTCCAACGGGGACAATTGCCTTCTTTGCCCCCCCCCCCCCCCCCCTTCCACGCTACGTCACCATGCATCTAGGCCCTAATTATGACCACTTGTCTTCGCACAGACATGATAACAAGTAGTTCCATAAACACATTAATGATTGTTATGATGGATCGGCTAATTAAAGGGATCTAGTAATTTTGTCGACATGTGCAAAAAGTGATGAATGGTTGATAAAAAGTGTATATTTGTGATGGATATGTCCACAAAGAAATGCGTGAACATTTCAGGTTTAATGCAAGTTTTATGGCCGAGTAATGAGCGAAAATACAGAGTGGGCTAACACATTGCAATGACTTTGTACACAATTATGACTATCCAGTGGATAGTTAAACATCGTTAATATCTTTCTAACAAAAGGGACATTCGAAAAAAAAAAACCTGTCCCATGCTCCTATTAATAATACGAGTACAACAATGTACGAGAGAACGACTATATTCTAATGAATTTTGTGTGCATTCTGGCGATGTTACTATAGATCCCAGTGGCGTAATGGGCAAAAACTTTTTTGGGGGCATAACCAATTTTTGCGAGGCAGCGAAGCGACCAAGCCCAAAGAAGCGAAGCGACTGAGCGGGGGGAGGGTGTCCCCCTCAAACGGTATGGAGCTTTTGCATTTTTGGACTTGAAACTGTGCAATCTGATTCATACCTAGAAAGGAAATTCTGACTTGACGATATGTACTATAATGTGGGTAAGTGCGTCATGATTCTACCGACCGGAAAAGAGTTTTTATTTGTTTCATAAAGAAAAAAACAAATATGCACTCCCAAAATAATTATAGCAAAGTGACATATTATACAGTTCAACAAGACCGATTCCCCAGGGAGCGAAGCGACCGAGAGGGGGAGGGTGATGGTAGGCAGGCGCGCCGGAAGGAGTTTTGGATTGGGGGGGCAAAACCCGAAGGGGGCTCAAGATTTATGTGTTTAGGGGCTCATGCCCGACCACACTCACAGGGTTGCCAATCCCCCCCCCCCCCCCACGTTCACGGGAGCTTTTGCATTTTTGGACTCGAAATTGTGCAATCTGGTGCATAAAAACATGATCCAACAACATAGCTTACAGCCAAAAATGAGTCCCGAGGGAGCGAAGCGACCGAGGGCTGTGGAAGAGCCAGGGGAAGATTTTGCATTTTTATACTTGAAATGGTGCAATCTGGGGCATAAAAACATAAATCATATGCCACATTTGTATGATCCAACATCATAACTTAAAGCTAAAAATGAGTCCCGAGGGAGCGAAGCGACCGATGGCTGGGGCAGAGCCAGAGGGGAGGGTTTGGGAGGGGGTATCCCCCTCCGACGGGGAAGATTTTGCATTTTTATACTTGAAATGGTGCAATCTGGGGCATAAAAACATAAACCATATGCCACATATTTTGTATGATCCAACATCATAACTTTCAGCTATAAATGAGTCCCGAGGGAGCGCTGGGGCAGAGCCAGAGGGGAGGGTTTGGAAGGGGGTATCCCCCTCCCACGGGGAAGAATTTGCATTTTCATATTTGAAATGGTGCAATCTGGTGCATAAAACATAAACCATATGCCACATTATGTATGATCCAACAACATAGCTTACAGCCAAGAATGAGTCCCGAGGTAGCGAAGTGACCGAGGGCTGGGGCAGAGCCAGGGGGTTGGGAGGGGGTATCCCCCTCCCACGGTGAAGATTTGGCCTGTATATACTTGAAATGTTGCAATATGGTGCATAAAAAACATAAACCATATGTCACATTTGTATGATCCAACATCATAGCTTACAACTAAAAATGAGTCCCGAGGGAGCGAAGCGACAGAGGGCTGGGGCAGAGGAGAGGCAGAGGAGCCAGAGGAGGAGGGTTTGGGAGGGGTATCCCCCTCCCACGGGAAAGAGTTTGCATTTATTTACTTGTAATGGTGCGATTTGGTGCACGTCACACAAACAGCAGAGCAATAACAGCCTATACAGAAAGTACGTGGACTGGTACAGAAAAACCCATCCCAGACGTACCAAATGCAAGTTACACAACAAACTGAGATAATTTGTTTGCGCGCGAAGCGCGCAGCGAAAATTTTAAATGGATGAATAACTCAGTTTTTAAACGTTAGAATTAACAAATAATCTGATACATTTAATTTGTTCTTTTCCTTTTTCTTTCTTTCTTTCTTTTTTCTTCCTTTTTTTTTGAGGGGGGGGGGCTTTTTGGGGGGGCAAAAACGCGTTTTGCCCCCCCCACTTTTTGGATTGGGGGGCGGCCGCCCCCCTGCCCCCCCACTTCCGGCGCCTATGATGGTAGGGGGGGGGGGGGGGTCCGTCCGTGCACAGTAAGGGCGTTTTTGCAATGTTTTACTTGAAATTATGCAATCTGGTGCATACTTAGGACGGAAATTTGACTTGACATGAAGTAAAATCTGAGCTATCTTGTCTAAAGAAATACATTTTTTCAATGACTGGTATCGAATTAAATATAAGCCATGATTGAAATTGTATTGGGGGGGGGGGGGGGGGGGGAGGGGGAGGGCAAGCGCCCCCAAGCCCCCCCCCCCCCCCCCCACCAGTACGCCAGTGCTAGATCCCTTTAATGTCTTGTAATGATCAACATTTGTGGCAATTAGGGCAGCATCGTGACATAGAAGGGTTATCGAGGGGATTTGGAAACACGCAGGGGAACATACATACAGTAGCTTCATTATGGTTTCCATAGCGACTCATGCGAAAATACATAAATCTGTAAATCAACATGTTTTTATTTATAGAATCCATACAACTGATCACGATAAAGAAAACAAATTCTAAAAACAACCATCGACCTTAAATAAATTCCCCACCCTCAGCACCCCCCTCCCCAGCACACAACTTTGAAAGTGGAGGGGAGTGCCCCCTCCCCAACATTTATTCATATGTACTACATATCAAGTACAAGTTCTGTCTCAGGTAGTCAAAAAAATGCAAAAGGCCCTACCCTACTCCCACCCCCCCCCCCCCCCCCCCCTCGGTGTCTTCGCGACCTCGCGATGCCCACACCCCTACTTTTAAGGAGATGTTGACGCCCTTGTGTGCGTTGGCTTACCGGAATATGGAGGGCACACGATGATGCCTCTTACATTCCATGTTCTTTACGCCACAACCGTTTATACATTTTGCATTTCCGCAGGGGCGTAGACAACGGGGGGGGGGGGGGGGGGGGGGGGGGATGAGGGGGATGCATCCCCCACCTCTCAAGGTGGGGGAATGACATGTACAATCACCCCCCCCCCCCCCCAGGTTTTAGGGAAGGATATATTTTTGTGTGTGTGTATCTGTATACGAGGGGGAAAGAAAACATTAGTTGTATGAGCTAAGACTCGTAATTCTAACCTTAACAAAAGTAATTTATACATCAACTTTCAATTTTCGCTGCGCGCTTCGCGCGCGTATAGATTATCTCAGACTCAGTTTGTTGTGTAACTTGCGTATGGTCTGGGGTGAGTACCGGGTACTTTTTTTCTGTATACCGGGCCACGTAGTTCCAGTGTAGGCTGGCATTGATCTGGCTGCTTGTGTGACGTGAACCAAATTGCACAATTTCAAGTATAATTATATAAATGCAAAATCTTCTCCGTGGGAGGGGGATACCCACTCTCAAACCCTCCCTATTTGGCTTTGCCCCAGCACTCGGTAGCTTCGCCCCTCGGGACTCATTCTTGGCAATAGGCTAAGTTGTTGGATCATACATAATGTGGCATAATGGTGATGTTGGAACTGTGTATTACGCTAAATATAAATACAATATTTGTGTTTGTTTTGGGGTGCATATTCATTAGTGTCAATTATTTGTTTTCTTCGTGAAAATATATTTAACATTTCTGGTCGATCAAATCATAACACGCTTTCCGAGATACAGTCAATGTTAAGCCCGAATTTCCTATCTAGGTAAGCTCCAGATTGCACAATTTCAAGTCCAAAAAATGCAAAATCACCCTACCGTGGGAGGGGGTGTGAGGGGGGACACCCCCCTCCCACACACTCCCCTCGCTCAGTCACTTCGCTCCCTGTGTTGGGGTGCATATTTATTAGTGTGTCAATTATTTGTTTTCTTCGTGAAAATATATTTAAAATTTCTTGTCGATCAAATCATAACACGCTTTCCCAGATACAGTCAATGTTAAGCCCGAATTTCCTATCTAGGTAAGCACCAGATTGCACAATTTCAAGTCCAAAAATGCAAAAGCTTCCTACTGTGGGAGGGGGGACACCCCCTCCACCCGCTCAGTTAGTTCGCTATCTCGGGCTTGGTCGCTTCGCTCCTTGCAATGTCTCACTCTCACATCTGGCTCAAAGTTGGCAGCACTGTGAGTGTGGTTGGGCATGAGCCCCTACACACACAAAATCGTGAGCCCCCATAGGTTTTGCCCCCCCCCCCCCAAATCCAAAACTGCTTCCGGCCCGCCTGGTCACTACCATCTTAACATCTAACCCCCACCCCCCCCCCCCCCCACCAGATTGCACAATTTCAAGTCCAAAAATGCAAAAGCTTCCTACTGTATGGGAAGCTCAGTCACTTCGCTCCCTCGGGCTTGATGGTCGCTTCGCTCCTTGCAATGTATCACTCTCACATCTGGCTCAAAGCTTCCGGCCCGCCGGTCACGACCATCTTAACATCTAACCCCCCCCCCCCCCCCCCCCAACTGAGAGGAATTTCAAGCAATTGTCTGGTCTCGAAATATTTCGGCAGGTGGTCTCGGCCGTGAACAAATTGGTCTTGGTCCGGTGAACGGCAAATCATCCCCCCAGGTGTAAGAACCTGTCTACGCCAATGCATTTCCGGCAATGCCACTTTATTTTCACTGGTTAAATGTCATATCGATTTCCATAATTGTGGCCTTCGGCGTTAACACTTGTAATTAATATATAATGTGGGTTTGAATCATGTTTGCCTTGTTGGTAAGTAACAATTTATATCCTTACAACTTTGATGAGTGACTAACCCATGATATACGTCACACACACACACACACACACACACCCACACACACACACACAAACAAAAACACACTTATATTACTTACACATAACATACTATATACGCACACAAAACACGCATACATACAGACATGTGTACATACACACATACATAAATACATACATGCATACATACTGTACATACATACATATATTAATCACACACACACACACACACAGTACAATGTTGTTTGTTTGTTTGTTTTCTCTAAGTAAATTAGATAATCGCCAAATACATAATTGTAGTCAGATGTGATTATAGTGTGCAGAGGATATGTACACTGAGACCTACAAATATCAACAAGAGACCTGGAACATACTAGAAACCCCGTAAAGAAACTAACAAATTTCACATTAGCAAAGTATAATGCAGCCTTATTGCAGACACGTTTGGAAAGTAGCTCACAAAAGCCGTGTAAATGTTATTTGTTCCCTTAAAGCCGTTTCTCGAATAATATAGTGTGGATACGGATACGCAATGCTGAATATTGCAGCCTGATTAAAAACTTATAGAGATAGTGGCAATTACTGGATTGCACTATGCACCCAAGGGGAATGGCGGATGGGATAATCACACTAAAAGGTCTATAAATACGTTGCATTTCGACCGATTATTTTGCGACTGTTGTGAAAAGTCATTCGCTTAATTGTATTACAAAAAAAAAAAAAAAAAAAAAATCCGCCAGGGCAATAGTATTCTTTCATTGTCACATTTTTTGTCTTGGATGGGGCTGGAACTATTGAAAAGGAAATCAGAATTCTAAAATGTTAATGCTCCCAAAATGTGTTCTCATTGTCTTCTGACTGTCTTATAAGCACGGTGAGCACCATGTGAGTTTGACTTGTTATAATCTGTGGCCACTTGTGCCACCAGGGCCATGGAAGACGCACACGGCGTGCTCTGTATATCTTTACATAATCATGCTAGATAATTGCCCGATGTCGCGCTAACGTACGACTCGCTTGGGGTGTTTTATGTCTGTCGCCTAAAATGTTCGAGGCCGTGGCCGAGACAACTAATGTGTAAGCGGGGAGGGGTTCCGTCCGAGACACATGGTTTAAATGGTCGAGACCGATAAAAGAGGACACGAGACCGACAAAAAGTGGACCTTTCTGAATTAGGGGGGGGGGGGGGGGGGTGTCCGTCGCCAAAACGTTTCGAGGCTGAGGCCTGGGCCCGTCCAACAACCACTGATTTCAATACAGATAAAAAGTGGACCCGGGACCGACAAAGAGTGGACTTTCTGAATTGGAGGAGGGGGGGGGGGGGGGGGGGCGGAGCTTACGCACCCAACGCACCCCCTGCACACTATGTATTTCTTTATTTTGCAATCTTTTCTCCCTTGATGTCTCGGTTTTTATTGAATTATTGGGGGGCAGATGCTCCAGCCCCCCCCCCCCCCCTCGTCGCTACACCACCGCGGTCTTACGACTACAGCAAAGTGCTAATTAATATCATCAGCGCGCCATGGCGATGGAGGGCAAATCAATATCAGACATACATATGCATCGGGACCGTTCGGTGTTCTCTGTATTTTAGAGTCGGTTGCTGTAACAACTATTTGTTTATTTCTTTGTTCTCAAATCAATGTCGTTCAGACACAATTCAATTAGATGGAGGTCGTCTGTTTAATGAAGCTGGCCATTGGTGTCCACCTACACATCAGCGTCAGCATATATTTACTCGGTAAAGTCAATATAACCGATATGTTTGTTTGGTATTATCTTCATTATCATTGTGTCGAAGGGTAATTAATATTTGCATGGAATCAATTTTATCTATGGAATGTGGTTACGATGCTGCGATTCACTCTGATACATGATATACATGCTTAATGATCGCAAATTTTTCCATGGTGTGTTTTTGTTTGTTTTATGTTAAAAGTATTGCCCTCGTTCCCTTTTCTCATAAGTCATAGTCTATATAAAGTTGGTTTAGAGAACACTTTAACAATACAAAATAACATAATAAATTTTTGAAGGAAATACAAAGATTATAGAACAATATAATAAATAATGCTCATCGCGGGAATCAGCTCTCCACCCCACCCCCTCCCCGGCTTTCATTTCCTTCCCAACCAACCGGTAACCACGGTTTCACCTCCCATTGTCACAATACTCAAAACTTACTTGGAAATCCAGCGGTTCTCATAACATACATCATTGTTTCAAATTACCAATAGAAGATGAAAGCTTCGGTTTCCCAAATATCACATTTCTCTAGAGAATCCCACCTCCTGGTTGCCGAGTTAACTCGAACTCAATAAGTTCTTACTAACAGATTTACAGCACCTTGCTCGATCCGATTACGGTATTAATACACCTTAAAGGGTAGTTTAGTTTTGGTAGAGAGGGCGCTGCACATCGCAATTTTTTTGTGAGGTAATGAAAAACTGAGTGCCGAATTTGAGAGACATGCAATTTTAATGCAGAATAAACTTTTTTGGTCAAAATCGACCCAGAAACGGCTGAAATATCACTAAATATATCTGATCTTATAATTATTTGGGACCCAAATAATAGATGATTTTTTGAAAAATTTAAAAAATGCTTGCACTTTTTCAAAAAATTCAAAAGCGTTTTTTAAATGGTTGTTGATGATCTCGCCTATTTAATCATTATATCACAAAACATCACATGCATAATTTTTGTTGAAATGGTTGAAACCAATGCCTTATAAAAAAGTGCCCTCTTGTGTTTTAATGGCTCTTTTGAATGATACAGCGTTTTACTTGGTAGTTTGTAATTTTGTATACCTTTCGAGAATGTGGAGTTATACTATTAGTTTATAATGTTACTGGCAGGTTTTGGCTACTAAAGTAAGCCTTACCAAAACTAAACTACCCCTTAAACCCTTACCCTCGTTATCGTAGGAACTCAGATATGGAAAGTTTTATGACATGTGTTTAAATATCATATTATGATGAGGAGTTGTACTAACACCCAATCCTCAATCAAGGTGTGGTGCTTGAGGTGTTAATACTACGATACACACTGCCTGGTCATGACAGAAGGAACAGAGACGACGTGTGGTAAATGTGCCTGAGGGGTTCTTGGCTACGTAGAAACATCCGTCCTAACAGCCTTCAAGTTACGATATACATGTATAATGTAATGTATCTCTGTATCTATACAGTCATGTATTAAGTAAAAGACGTTGCTCACTTTGCGTCGGTGCAGTCGATACTAATATAATTAAACCAAAACAATTATTTTACATTCAAACCAGGATTTGTTTTCATTCAGAAATAAAATCCATGAGAAGCCTATGCGACATCTGGAACTATGTTTTCACACAAAAATATACATTGTATATGTAACTATATGAAAGCAAGAAGCTTGAGAGGTGTGGATGTAGTGTCGATCTACATAAAGTGTGTCCTATGTTCTGTTATTATTGTTCTTTTTCTTATTTGTTATTTTTCTATATTTGTTAAAGAATGTTTGCCATTGCGTTTCAGTTCAAATTATGAGCCCAGTGCCCCCGTAGGCCCCCCCCCCCCCCCCCCCCATCCCCGTAGCCCTCCCGGTAGCCCCCTTCCCCCGCCACCCTCCGTAGCTACGCCACTGCTGGGGATGAAGCTGAGTGATATATGACTAGTGCGTGGGTCTCTCAAAATACTATTGGGGTCATTACGGGTCACCTATCTTGGAGCCGTCATGTCCAAAAATTGACCCCCCCCCCCCCCAAAAAAAAAAAAAATAAATATCAAAAAAAAAAAAAAAAAAAAAATCCACAAAACAAAAGCAAATATTATTGTACTTCCAAACTCTAACATGTCTAAAGGGCTTCCTTTTTTTCCACCAATGACAAGCTTTCATTTTCCACCTCTATGGGGCTTAGCGAAAACAAGAAACTTCAACAAATGCGAGGGGGGGCTGTGAGATGACATGTTATGCAATGTCACGCATGCACTTTGCTCTTGGGGTCCATATTTTGATCTGACTTTTGCCTTTTAGTGTCAAAGTGCGAGGCGCTATAAAACCTTAAAAAAGGGATATTTGGAAAACACGATATCTTCAACACCAAGCGTGTAACGTTGACTAATATGGACAATGTTATTTCTCATAATATACATATGTCACTCCAGTCGTTTTATTGGGGTCGTTTGCTTTTTATCTTACATTTTGTGTCAATTGTCAAAATACAGTCGTAAAATCTACAAAAACAATACTATTGGAAATACATGTGTGCTTGTAACAAAGTGTAATACCTCATGCAACATGATATTCTTTTCCGATCATGGATATTCTGATACTATAAGAAACGTGACAGGCACGCAGCTCGGAATTGCAGATTGGTCTACAGCTATTTGATCTACTCCCATTTTGTCATACTAGAAAATATACTTTCGGGGCTTAGAATTATGAATAGGATAAGGAAAAAGGGTAGGGG
>JBAMJV010009507.1:0-13823 GCA_037951105.1 Echinarachnius parma
GAAAAATAATGAAGGTTTTGTCTATTCTAGGAAAAAATTAATTTTCATAGGATTTGTACACAAATCACAAAATTTAGCGATTTTCGGGCCGACGCACACTTACAAAACGTCACGCACTTTAGAACGGTGTACCCGGTCGTCGCAAATTTGGTCTCAAATGTTGCGCAAGACTTCAATGAAAAAACTCATGAAGTCGCGCGGCAATACCGACGCGCGTTGCAGAATTATCGCGAGAAAAGTCGAGGGGGGGGGTGGATTCCACCCCCCCCCCCCCCCCGGGGTTGGATTCCACCCCCCCCCCCCCCCCCCCCCGGCCTGGTTAGGGTTAACCATACATAGTTTACACATACCTGGCATAAGCCTTGGCAGTGTAAGGCCTCTTCGTTCTCTGCTGCTGCTGCTTGTCAGAAAAATACATCAGCCACTTCTCATAGTCTGCTAGGCCCTGGGATGCAATAAAAGTGCAACAGTCAGTATAGACTACATATTATTCATAGCCTTGTTAGTAGCATTTAGTCCCCGTCCAAGCTTTTTAAGATAATTGTAGGCACTCCGTTAGGCCCCTTGGTTCTTTGGTGCTGCTGTTTGCAGTAAAAGAAGATCAACAATTCAGCCAGAACACAAAGTAGCAAAATATTTCATATCTGTTTTTGTTATTGTACTTCAACACTCTCTGTCCATTGAGTGCTGATCGCCGCATTTGATGGTGTGCCAAACGTGTCATTTTGCGCAGATGTTGATTTGCGTAAAATTGAACCATACTGCCAAAGATTGGGTGACTATTTTCTCTGTTTGTTCTGCGTGGGCTATAAACAAACAGAGGGCATTCAGTTTGAGCTTTCTTGCACACAGATATTGGGATCTCTATACAAAGCACAGAAGGTGTCTTATACAAATCCAACCGAGGCTCATTATATCTTTGTGCTTTGTCGAGAATCCAGTGTGGGCGACAGAAAACACGAGGGCATTCACTCTGGCGTGTGGATGCGGGGATCTCTATACAAAGCACGGTAAACGTCTTAAATTTATTCGACAAGCTCCCTTACACAGCTATTTTTGCCAAGTAAAACGGTCAAGCTTATACAGTGGAACCTCTTTATAGCAAGCTCTGTTATAACAAGGTACCTTACAAAGCGAGGTAATTTCACAGGTCCAGGTTCAATGTATTTTGTTGTTTTTAAGCCCCGATACAACACTGGGGTAAATGCAATGGACCCCACATGCTCGTTATAATGTGGTTTGACTGTATAGCTTTCACTGTATAGCTTTTGACCAGCACAAGCATTGTAAAAGGTTGTGGGGAAGTGAGGCTTAAAGTAGAAATTCAAAGGGAATAGAATCAAGTTATTATGGTTTATTTTATGATAGAATGAGTTATTAAAGCAATTTGTGCAGTTAACAAGTCATGAAAGTGTTCAGTTTCATGTTTTATGAAAATGAAATTTTAGTGAATTGACCCTCCCCTTTACCATGAAATCGGCACAGCAAAGTGGCTCTGTTCGTGACGTAAGAGCCGGGCTTTGCGCTCCCGACAGCTCTAGCTCGAACGGCGATCTACACGCAATTGTTCATAGAGTGGACGCAGTTCAACTCTCTCAAAACGATTGAATATTGCCTGAATAATCAATATCTGACACACAGTTGTCCTCTCATGTCCTGAAACATATCCTAATATCAATATTCATGTCATTATTGGCATTGAAAAAGTGTCAATCTCCGTAAAATAACTGTTTACAACTCAATCCATTTTGCCGAATTGTTGTTCATATACACACGGAGATAGTATGAAAAACAAATCTATTATAGCTGTGTTTCAAAAGAAAATTACCTAGTAGAATCATGTTCCGAGCTAGAATTGCCTTTGTTATAACAATATATAATATTTCTTATCCATTTCAATATGTCAATAACTGGTAGAATAGTGTATTTCTCACCGTTTTGTTTTGGTTTTGTTTCGTTTCGTAAACTGTTTCGTCCATCGAGAAATACATGCAAGCGCACGATCGTATACCCAGCTGTATACTATGCATATTGTGTATGTTATTGAACTAAAAGTAGTTCCAACGTATGCGCTATATTCGAAGCTTTCTACAGTCCACACGATCACGATCTCGCTCTAGAATTACATCTGACAGTTCAACATGGATGAAGAATTTCAACAAAACAGCCTGTTAATGGACTTCGAAGTATCCGTGGAGGAGCAAGCTAGCTAGCTAACACGTGCACTCGTTTGTTTTGATGCGCGCGCAGGAAATGTAAATCCGCCAGCGCTATCAGCCGTATAGGTAATGCGGCTGCCAATGTTCAGAGAAATCGCGGATGAATCGTAACAACACAGGAGATCGCGAATCTAATTCACTCGACTTTTCAAGCTAAACCATGAAACTAGCCATGATAGATCGACTAAAGTAATAACTATTCTTCGTTTTTTTAAATTTCATTTGATTCATAATGATTATTAACTGTTTGTTTCCATAATGGAAGTGGTAAATTCTCCGTCTGATATGTCAAAGTGAAACTACATGTTGGTAAAAAATCTGTGCAGGCCTACTGCACGACACAGTCGTATAGTTTCCCCTTCTTTTTTCACCTTTTTTCAACTTTTTTTGTCACAAACAATACATTTGTTGGAATATCATGATGAAAATATAAATGAGAAGCAAATTACAAACAATGTAGTATTATAATTTATTCTTGGTAAGGGAAAAATAGCACATAAGTTGAAGCTTGTCTTTCCAGCCTGGTATGTTATACGCTTATCTACATACAACCGCGGCAGCCGCCTGGGCTTCAAGCCCGGTTCTTACGTCACAGCTAAAGGCCGTTTCGTGTAGCGATTGAGCGAATTTGTCCCTGGGAATAGGGTGATGTTTTCACCCTTATTTCGCTCTTATGGACGCGTTATATTGTTTGAATGTCAGTCAAGCTCATTATATGGCCTATAAGCTTTCTGTAGATATGAATATCGTCATATTTAGGGGTTTTCTTTGATTTTCTCCTTTAATGGTCAGCAATTATCCAGAGGTCTCAGGTCTGATTCCAGGCACCAATTTGGCCATATACATTCATAATGATTGCTCAAGTTGAATATTTAGGAAAAGGAGAGCACTTTAAATACTTAGTCATTGTTACGCAGGCCTAGACTTGTCAGTAACAAAATGTATCATAATATACTACTCAAAAAAAGTTAAGGATCACCTTTTTTCTTAACTTGTATTTTGTCCAAGCTATGAGTGAGGTCTTACCTAGTTCTTTCATTTTTTTTTTTACTAGACGGTGTCCTCATTGGAATAAAAAAAAAAAATGATGCAAGAGACATTATGCAACAACTGAACCACATGTGATATTGATTACAGTGTGTTTGAGGTCATTCAGGAGTAAAATATGTCATTTTAAAATTATACACAAAATAAAAAGTGATCCTTAACTTTTGTTGAGTAGTGTATTTACCACTTGTCCTATGAGCTGGAAGCCTGTGGGAAGTTTCATGCCATAGATTGCACTGTCTGTCTCATTTATTAGCCATTGCTGAAAACAGAGGAAGTAAAATACAGACATTTATTGAAACAAGCTTTAACCATAGATTACCACTCATGTGAAGTATTACAAAATGTGGAACACAAATTGTGCACTTGTAGGTCAAAATTAGTGCCCAAGGTAAATAATGAATGCAAAATGAAAGCTCAACATCATTTCATTTACAAAATTGAAAGGAAATACAATGTCCAGCTGACTATCCATGATATTTCCAAAGGTTTTGTACATAACATTAGTGACATATGGACCTGCATGAGTCCAATAACATTGGAAGAACTGACTGGTTTCATTAGAAGAGGAATGTTTTACCAAGAAAAGCTATTTGTAATAGGTAGTTCCTGTAATAGAGTGAATAATGTTTTCACTATGTTAGGTTTCAAATTGTGCTGAATTACATTTAGGACAAGCAAAAGAGAAGATTTTACTGGTACAACTGAGTTGAAATTGGACAAAATTTGAAACACAGCATGTCATTGAAAAGTGTACCAAAATTGCAAATATTGGTATCATTTTCTGATTAAGGGATTCCCTACCTGGTAAAAAAAAAGACATTTTGTTGGCATGTCATGGGAATTATGCCCTCGTTGGGTTTTTTGTTCAGGACCACCCTGTATATGTCCGAGTCATTTAAAATGGTCTCTTTCGTGTAGTTAAAATAAAATGACTACCAAGTTTCTTTATTTATAAGTTTTACTATCTACAAATGAAAGATTTTAACTAGACCCGCCTTAGGACTAACCATAAATTTTCCAAATGTTCTGTTCCTGACATCCGTGTTTGTCTCCATAAATGTCTGAATGGTTGGCAGAGTTTCTCTCCTGAAGCAGTAGAATACAACGCTGGCTTGACGGGACTCGGTCGCACCCTCACATGGCTTCTCTAAGAACTTGGTGATTCTGTTTGAAGAGAAGAGAAGACAAAAATGTGTATTAATCTTTTGATAAAAAGCAACTTCCTACAAATGGCTATAAATTTTCCAAACATTCTATTCCTGACGTCTGAATACCTGTCCATAAATGTCTGTATGGTTGGCAAGGTTTCTCTCCTGAAGCAGTAGAATACAATGCTGGCTTGACGGGATTCGGTCGGACCCCCCTCACAGCATCTCAAAGAAATTGGTGATCCTGATTGAAGAGAAAACAGACCAAAAATGTTTTATAATCTTTTGATACAACAAAACTTTCTATGAGTGACCATAAAATCTGTTCCTGATATTTTAATTCCTGTCCATAAATGTCTGAATGGTTGGCAGGGTTTCTTTCCTGAAGCAGTAGAATACAACGCTGGCTTGACGGGATTCAGTCGGACCCCCCTCACAGCATCTCAAAGAACTTGGTGATTCTATATGAAGAGATGACGGACAAAAAATGTTTTATAATCTTTTGATACAACAAAACTTTCTATGAGTGACCATAAAATCTGTTCCTGATATTTTAATTCCTGTCCATAAATGTCTGAATGGTTGGCAGGTTTTCTCTCCTGAAGCAGTAGAATACAACGCTGGCTTGCCGGGATTCGGTCGCACCCTCACATGGCTTTTCCAAGAACGTGGTGATTTTATTTAATGAAGAAAAAAAAATAGCAGAATATATCTTGACTGTTAACTATGCAATAATAATACTACTAAGTCCCCATCTTTAATGGACCAGGTAGATCCATTCTAGTGAGCATGTAATAATAATAATAAATCAAGTATTTATAAAGCGCCATCTATCTAGGTAACCTATTCCGAGGCGCATAATTATTCCTATTACGTATGGTCAAACCCACACAATGATATTGCATACTTTCTCAACTCTCCGGGGAGCATACTAGCCGTGCTGCCACTGATGAAGGCGGAAAAGCTCATTAACACCCAACCATGGTACCCATTTATACACCTGGGTAAAGAGCAGCAATTGTGGATTAATTGTCTTGCTGAAGGATAAACGTAGTGGGCATACACAGGGTTCGAACTCGGGATCTCACAATCGGAAAGCGTGTGCTTTACCAATCTTGCCACACCACGTCCACATGAACAAAAAAAATGTGCAATATCTGTGCGGGTTTAATAAGACTATACCAAACATGTACCTGTTAGTGAGTGGGCACACCTCTACAATGCCTCTGCTGGTGATCTTCTCTGTTGGTTCCATGTCATAGTAGATTGCAAGCTCTCCTTTCTGGATGAGAAAAAGTTTTAAGTAAAAAGACATAATCATATTAAAGTTTAAAAGCAATTTAGTATAATGACATGAACATGACCCAAGAAAAGGTCCTTATAAATAAAAAGGTAAATACTACAAATTAATCCAACATGTAATATTTTATTCAGTTGCAATGTTTAGAGGAATAGTTAAGATTTGGTATAGAGGGCACTACACAAAATAATTTTGTGCAAGATAATGATAAACTGAGTGTCAAATTTGAAAGAGCATACAGTTTGAATTACAGAATAAACTTTATTTGATCAAAATCGGTTCAGAAACGGCTGAAATATCCATTATACATAACCATTTGTAATAAATGTGGGGCCCCACAATTATTTGATAATTTTGAACCCGCTGTTACATTTTTTTTTTGTAATGCTTCCTCTTTTAAAAAATTATAGAAGGGGTTTTTAAATAGTTAATGATTATTTCTCTATCTAATCACTATTTCAGCAAAACATCACATTTACAATAATTTATCTAAAAAGGTTGAAACCAATGATATTTTAGAGAGTGCCCTCTTGCGTTTAAAGGGCTGATTTTGAATGATAACAGGCTTTTTACTTAGTCGTTTTTAATTTTGTATTCCTTTCGGGCATGGTTGAGTTATAACTATTAGTTTGTAATGTAATGGTGCAGGTTTTGGTTACTAAAATTCAGTTTGACCAAAACTGTACTCTCTTTACAAAAACTCAACTATCCCTTTAATGCTCGTACAAGAGCTATCTAGTAAGAAAAACAGAAAAAGTGTTCAACTGCTTTGCTATTATTTTGCTGAAGTCCTACTTTTTATTTCAAAATTGTAACAACTCCTTCACTTTAAAAAAATATATATTTAGTTGGGTAACATTTGATTTCTGCTTAAAATTAATTAGCACCATAATAACTTGTAAGTCTCTTACTTTCCGTTTGAAGTAGTGGACAACCTGGGTGATGTCAAATTTGTGGTCCTGAAAAAGCATGTCACCAGCAACCTGGGAAAAGGTGGGAGAGAGAAATACTTTATTACAAACAAAATCCTGATTATTTGTTATAATTTGTTTTATAACTTATGTAAGTGCAAAGAGCATTCTCTTGATAGTTTCTTTCCGGTGGCCAAATTGACACATCAGCTAGACTCCCGTCTATAGCAAAACCCTGCACTTGTCAGTAAAAATCAAAATGTAGATTTTCATACCATTAGAAAGGCCTCATCACAAGGTTTCATTTGGTGCTATGTTCTAACAAATTGGTCAATAATTGGCAAAGATATGATCATTTCAATTTCACAATCATAAGTCTTTTACACACATTTTGTTTAACTTGCCCATTTCTTCAAAACATGAATAACTGACAAGTGCAGGGTTTTGCTATAGCCGGTCACATATACTTGAGTGTTGTACATCCTAGTTCTTTACTGGACAATACAAGGGTGTCTAGTGGGCTAATTAAATTTCTGATGGCCAATGGTACCCACGCAACTACTAAGGGCTTGAGGGCTAGCCCCGTAACCCTAATCAGGCCGGTTTATTTGGCTATGTCATGGCCGGCCGGGGGAGGGGGGGGGGGTTTAAATCATAGTTTTAAAAGTATGTACTAAATGTATGTTTCATACACTCTTAACAAAGACTCATTTTACTGGTTATGCCAAATGGGCGGCCGCCACAAAATTTGGCACGCAGATAGCTTGCGACATAATCTACAAGATTGCACTGTTATTTTTGTTTTAATAATCAATTTCTAATTAATATCAATTAATTCTGCAAATTTATGCAGAAATCCCAGACCTGTCAATCACTGCTCAGAATATGCTAATTTTGTGCATGAATATTCTGTCTGACTTAATTAATAGGTTTTCAACATAATTCTGCATCTCTGATTAGGGAAACAACATACATGGCACTCCATAAATGCTTATTGCTGCTGTTGTTGCTGTTATTATTATTGTTGTTATTGATGTTGTTGTTGTTGCTGATGGTGTTGCTGCTGTTGTTGTTATTGTTGTTGTTGTTGTTGTTGTGGTTGTTGCTGTTGTTAATAGAGGCTTTTCGCAACCTCAACGCGGACGTAGAATTTTGCGGGTCGTGTGCAAAATCGCCAACTTCCTATGGAAACAGCGGCCCGATCTTTCTTGGGTTGAAATCACTGACCGTTCTTGGGCAAAATTACGTCCGTGTAATGCGACCGCCCGATCAGGCAACAACCAATCAGCGCGCTCGCCGAGGTCGAACGTTCATTACAATCGCTCGCACGTGTGTAGTGTGCATGCTGCCAGCTGAAACGATTCGAGTCTACGTCCGCGTTCACCGAATTGCGAAACTGCTTGTAAGCGAGAGTTGTTTGAGCGCGGCGGACGTACCAATAGATCGTTCCTGTGTCGCTGAAAGCCGCATACGTCGCTGAGCGAAAACACTCTATTATCTACTTACCACCAGGATGTCATCCTCGATATTCTTGTTTCTCAACACCAGATCAAGATCTCCAACTGAACCAAGCCTAAAATAGAACAAATTATTTAAAATACCATGGAAACCTGCTTCATTCTATTAGTACTGTACTAACTCATTTATACACTGTTTGTTTATAAATTGTTGTGTAGTGTGGTTAGGGAACTGAACATGAACATGAATTAAAGTGCTTGTATCAAACAAAACCCTTCAACAACATGGTAATTTTGCTGGTCCAAGCTCTTTGTAATATTTTGTGTTGGCTTTGTTTATCATCTTAAATAAAAAGATACATTACATGGTCAAAAGGTCCTCACTATAATGAGGCTACTATAGATGTAAAATGAAATCATGAATCATAAGTCATTAGATGATTAGTAATTGATCACTAGAAAGGCATGGGTGAAAATACATTAGAGCTTGGGGTAATTTTGATATAGAAATGCAAAAAGAGCCCCCAAAGTCACAAAAGAGCTCCCATAAGTTATCAATTCAAAAGATTTGATTTAGTTTGATACAAGTAATCTCCAAGAACAGCCCTGGAAAACACTTTTTGATTTCATTTTTTAATACTAAACCATTGATATTTACGATGGATGTTGAGTTTGTTTTTTTCCAGCTAGCAAGATGTGGCAAGATGTTTGGCGACGTTATGTAAACAGAACATTCATGATTGCTTGCCTGAACTTTGAATAGCTTAGCCATTATACAGTGCTTTATAATTACAATATAACTATTGATCATACAATCGTGACAAGTTTGTTTACCTTGAAGCAAAAGTTGTGGTGCCATCATTGATGATGTTATCCAATGGGAAGTCCCTGGCCGATGCCCACCTCTCATAGTGCTTGTACCTGTACGATCAGAAAATTATATATTAATTAAGGCTGAGTCATTACAGATATTTTATAAACTGGGTTCCGATCGACTTGCAGCGTCGGGAACCGATGCCCCGAGAAAAAAAAAATTAATTTAAAAAAATGTTTTAAATAAAAAAATTAGGTCATGTATATATTCATATGAGCAGTAACACATTGCTGCTCATGAATATTCATTTAAGCTAATTTTTGACTAACCACTTTTCTTTAATATGAGAAAATTGTATATAATATGCTGATAAATGCTACTTTAAGTCCCGGTTTCGTTTTTTCGGAGCCGGTGCCCCGAAAAAAAAGAATTTTTTGTTTTTTTTGTGTTTTTTCAGGGCACCGGTTCCCAAAAAACGAAACCGGGACCCGATGGTGACGGTCGGGAACCGGTGTGACCGACCGAACCGACTCAGCCTTAATATTAATCAGGTTATTAGAACTGTACTTGGATTATTATAATGAAGAGTACTAACAATGATGTCAGTTTGTTTGTCATGGAACAAACTTTTTTTAAATAACATAGTGTTGTGCCCCAAATGTTTTCTTGAGTTTGTTTTTTATGTTTTTGCAATGCTGAATGCAAAACAAACAGTGTGAATAACAAACTAATGATTACAATCTATTCATTTATCCCGTTGGAATCCCATTTTCTTTGCCTTCTTTTAATCAAAATATATTTCTGGTCAGTTTCCCTATATGTTTGGATTCATAGATTATATGTGTACGTATGACATAAACAAACTTTGATTTTACTTACTTCCTATGAAGGATATGATTATAAATATGTGACCGGCTATAGCCAAAACCCAGCACTTGACGGTAATTCATGTTTTGAAGAAATGGGCATTTTAAGTTCACACAATGTGTGTAAAGGACCTATGATTGTAAAATTGAAACAATCATACCTTCGCAAATTATTGACCAATTAGTAAAAACAAAGAATCAAATGAAAGCTTGTGTTGAGGCCTTTGTAATGGGATAAAATCTACATTATGATTTTTACCGACAAGTGCCAGGTTTTGCTATAGCCGGTCACATATATTTGTCCACATCAATTAAACCATTCACTACAGGAAGTTGGTGTATCATGTATTAAAGGACAATGAAATCCGGACCAATTTTTGTATGCACTATAATACACTAAATAGAATTAATATTCCCTGAAAATTTGAGCACAACCGGTCAAGAAATAGGAAAACTATGCCTCTTTGAAAATATCCATTTATTTATATGAGTGACACAGTCAAATTGGCAACGCACTCTGGCAAAGTTGTGGACTACTCCCCATACGTTTTGTACACAAAATTTCAATTTTGTTCAATTTTCTCAAAATATATGTTTACCCTTTGTTTGAGTTCAACATATGTTTTGAAGAATACATAAATACACAATATATCGTGAGTTTGGGGAATGGTAAAGTGTGACGAGGAAGAAAACTGTAAAAATAGGGAAATTTGTGTACAAAACATATTGGGAGTAGTCCACAAACTTATCAGAGTGCGTTGCCAATTTGAGTTCCCCATAGGAATAAATGGGCATCTTCAAAGAGCCATAGTTTTCTTGTTTATGGCCCGATTATGCTCTAACTTTCAGAGATGATTCCTCCTAATCTCTTCAATTCTATGAAAGCAACATTTTGCTTGGGTTTCATTGCCCTTTAACTCTATGGGAACGTATAGGCAAGTTCGAATTGAATTCAGATAACAACTTTTGGCACTTACTTATCAGCATTTGTCACAAGATACACCTCTTTGAAATGCTGCCTCCTGCAAAAGATAAATAATATCTAAAAGTAATAAGAGTTGGAAACATAAATTGGAAAGGGGTAAAAGTAAAGTGAGGTAAGATGAGAAGGAAGAAAATTGGGTAAACCGAAAATTGAGGGGGTGAGTGAGGTCAGCAGAGCTACCAACAATAGAAATGCATTAACTCTTAATGTGCCAGGGATTTTAATGCTCTATGGCATTTGTGTGCATTGTAACTCGCAAAAATGCGAGCTTGGCATGTTAGAAGTTATTCATGAAGATTTAGGGAAATTTCAGCAGAAAGCAGGGAGATATCTATAACTTATCAAATGCATTCAACCTAATGACAATTAATCTTTCAATAATCAGGGAGATTGGCTGATGTGTTGAAATCTGATGCAGTAATCATGGTCTATTTTCAGGGAGTAATGCGCCTCGGAATAGAATTTGTACATCGATGGCGCAATATATTAAATGCTGGTCTATTATTATTATTATTAAATTGGCATCAAATGATGTATTAGAGCCAATGGTCCTTATTACCAAGGTTGCTGATCACTGTAATCAGGCCCTTGGGTCCTGATATCTGTAAATGCATCGCAACATTCCCCTTAACCCATCAAGGACGAGAGCTATTTTAAGGCAAAATTGATTGTTTTCCTAGAGCTACAAATTGGCAACTCCTAAATTTGTTCGACCTTTTAATGACATAAAATTAGGTGGAAAATATTAAGTAATTACAATTTAAGACAAATATGAAGTGAATTTGCCGCAAAGTTGCCAATTTGAACGCCAAAATCATCAAAAAAATAACTAAAGCAGGTAGAGTAACAAAATAGGGCCCTAAAAATAGAGAAATGTATGCTCTTTCTCCTTGGGTACATCATATAACTTTTTATCTTCTTGCTGAAGTATAGGACTACCAACCCACAAATCGTCGGTGACATTACGTACCGGCGAATCTTCAAATTTCGGTCGATTTTTCGATTTTGAGTTTTTGGCATATTTTTGATGTCTTATACCCAACTCTATCACATATCTGAATTTCAGTCTTCAAAATTCACGATATCATTGATTTTCAGAAATTGATATTCGAAAATAGAGACAAAAATGTGATAGAGTTGGGTATAGACACTAAAAATATGCCAAAAACTCAAAATCGAAAAATCAACCGAAATTTGAAGATTCGCCGGTACGTAATGTCACCGACGAAATATGTGGGACACCGTCCTTGATGGGTTAAAACTATACTCACATGTTGATGGCATCCCACCAGAAATCCAGGATCTTCTTGCCCCCAACTCCGGGGAGCAGAGCCTTGGGGATCCCCTCCAAGCTGCAGTATTTGCCAGAAACATCCTTCTGTTGGAGTTTTAACCAAAATAAACATAGAACTCAACAAATGCAAATTTAAACTTTTTAATCAGAAATGAAGGAGTTTCTTACCCCACAGCGAACGCCTGGGATCAGAATCGTGGGGACCCCCTTTAAGACTAAAGTATTGCACAGAATCATCCTTCTGTTGTCGCAAAAGGAGACATATTTACTCAAATGAAAGCAAACTTTTGATTAGAACTCAAGGAGTTTCTTCCATAACCCTGAAAAACTGTGCTTTTTGGGAACCCCCTCAAAGCTGCAGTACTCCACAGAAACATCTTCCCGCTAGACTTGGGATTTAAAAGTAGAGAAAAATGAGACCTGGCCCTGGGGGTGTTTCACTAAGCACCAAAATTTATTTAAGCATCTCGTTAATCACTTAACCCGATCACTATGGGGACCGAGAATTCTCGGTCCCCGTTGCGCCTACTCATATACGGGAACCGAGATTTCTCGGTTCCGAGCAAGGGCTATATTAATTGCATAAACATACATGTATGCACCTTGTAAGTACAATCTAATTTGGCTGAATACAAAGATTGAACCCTTGGCTATATGTATATCAAGTTCCCCCGACTCTAGTTGCGTGATTATAGTTTTATTAGAATTTTATCATGGTAATACACAAGTCTAATTTCAGGATATTCGTATACAAACACATACAAGCCAGAATCATAGTTTTCGGACAGAATTTCACTTCGCTTACCCTATACTATGCATATCGATCGCCTCTATTGTGTGAACTACTTGACCAGCGAACTCAAGCTAGGTTGAATAGAAGCGAATACAATGCCATGGTCAACCAGATATCGATCAGTTCTTTTGTGCGCGCTCAGTGGAGTGGGGTAACTCGACCGGTCCGTAAAATAATCTCGTATATAGCTATTGAAGCAGTATATCTATATTCTATATATATTGCCTAAAAGGGTTAAAATCGATGCTAAAATTTAATAAAAATTGATTTGAGCGTTTAGTGAAACGTTCTACATGCATGGTATCCAAGTGGACGGAAGGAAGATACATTTTCATACATTTGTTGTGTTTAGGTAGATAGATTTGCATTTGGGATCATCAAAATAATCAAAGTATGAATAATACAAAATATGTTCAGTCAAGGGCAAGGCAGTTCTATTTAATGATCTGAAGCTGCGGCAATCACGTTTAATATTTGCGATACTACCGCCTACACTCATCACATTCGAATACGAGGTTGCGAGAATTACTCGCGCTATGGCTTAACCTGCACTGCAATCCGCGTGATTATTTTTCGATGAGCTTCCAGCGCAACTTCATAGTAAGGAAAAGACGAGAGCAGCGCACAGCAAAATCATAATCTTTGTATTTGGAAAAATCGGCGGACCCTTACAAGTAAACAACCGCGGGGAAATATAAACAGTGTGCATCATTCTGCGTATCATGCATATTCCTTGTTTACTTTTATACTTCACCTTAATTTCATTTTCCAAAATGGTGCCGTGCCCGGCGACGAGAATGATACAGATCATGGTGATGTCGGCATACACGTTCCCAGCTCTGAACTGTTAAAAATGTTTACAATTCAAACACAACGCAGTGTCAATTTCATGGGCAGCACTGCACAATGACGGCACTCAATTCAAGCAGTCGGGCTGGGGGCGGGCGTCGGGGCGGCGCGGCGGGCGCGCAGGCGCGGCGAGAGAG